>FIZR01028564.1:0-38670 GCA_900060175.1 Ferrisia virgata | reverse complement strand
CAAAAAAAAAAAAAAAAAAACAAAAAAAAAATACAACATAAAAATCACCCAATTTCTTTAAAAATTCAATTCGTCGTGTTTTAACGAAACAAAAACAAAAAAAAAAAAAAAAACACCGAGTCATCACAAAAAATAGTCCATTGATGGATGGGCACGATGAGTGTATACTTAAGAAATAGGTAGAAGTAGGTAGGTATAGATAGGTACTTTAGGTAGGTCTAGGTAAATGTGTATACGACAATAGGACACATACAAGAGTAAACTAATAAGGAGAACTGCGTCATTGGAAGAACGACTCATCGTCATCATTATACACATTAACACAAGCATACTGCATAGAAAAGTCGGTAAAAAAAAAAAAAAAAAAAAATCGGTAAAAAAAAAAAAAAAAAAAAATACGTAATAAATATTGCACCGATACGAGAGATTTTTAAAATCTTTGTACCACGAACCGAAGATCATCAGCGTCATCATCATCATCATCATCATCATTTATCATTCATCACTGATGGCACCGGGTACCATAATATTATAAGATTTAGGAAGCAAATCGCGATCTGTAAACTGCAATAAACTGGGTTCGTGGAACTGGCAACTGGGTTCTAGTTCTAGCCAGGCGAGGTTTGTTTATTTTCAACATTTTTCTCTCTTTTGGTTCTAATCTAAAATAAGAAGCAAAAAAAAAAAAAAAAAAAAGAAAAAAAAAAAAAAAAAAAAAAAGCCACCTTTGGTTCAAAAAAAAAAAAAAAAAAAAAAAAAAAAAAAAAAAAAAGAAAAAAAGAAACAAATAAACAAAGCCACCTTCATTAGCAAGGTTATCCGATTCGAGTGAGTAAGTAAATTGAGTCTATCTGCGTACAAAAAAGATGCAGAAACATCGAGAAAGAGAGAGAGAGATAAAAATCCCCATACATTACGTGTACTTATATATCTGTTTCGATAAGTAAAAACCGCGCAGATATGAGTATGTTTCGGTGTATGTGTGTGTGTGTGTGATGAGGGGGCGATCGGATCGGATCGGATCGGGCCGGGCGAACGTGCGAGCGGAGAGAATATATACGGTATATCGATCGACCTCGGTGCGATCCCCAAGTCCATACAACAAATGTGCGGAAGGAAAACAACGTTTGTGGAATTAAAAAGACATAATCGGAAATGATCGGTGCAATGTCGCGAGGACCCTGACATTAGTAAGTCTGGTTTCCGAAATGTTGCGCACGCGCGGTACCGTACTTTACTCCAATCGGCGTCGTCTCTTTCTATCTCCGTCTGGTGTGTTTGTATTTACGACGGCAACCGACGTCGTGTAGTGTAAAAAACCGCGTATCAGCTTCGCATAACCCTGACATAATCGTTTATATAAGTTGCTCCCCCGTACCTGGGACATTTTAGTCTGCATTAACTTTGGAGGCAAGTGTACTGTGGGTTCCCACACAGTCTGTTGCATTCCGACCGCCACTAAACAGTGAAAGTGCGCGTTTGCGCCATGTTTTTCGTTATTTAGTATACGCAGAGGTACATTTAACCGGCTCGAACGTTTTTTTCGCCCCTTTTTTTCCTTCCTATTTATTTATTTATTTAATTAATTAATTATTTAATTTAATTAATTTATTTGTTTATTTCTTTCGATCGTTGTTGTCGTTGTCGTCGTCTTCGTCGTAGTTTTCTTTCGTTTTTACCTTGCGTGTTAATAATAATCGAGATAAATTTTACACACGTTATTGGTTTTTTTTTTTTTACTCGAAATTGTGCGCCTTTGTCGTTTCGTTAGAAGACTCAGTTTGGTGCTTGTGTGTGTGTGTGTATTCTGGTGATTACGTGTATCTGTATACTTGTGCGTGATTTTTGGTGCTGAAAACGCGAAATACCAAAATGTCTGACGTTACATGCTCAACGGAGCCGACGGCCGTGCTGGTACCTGCACCTTTGGAGACGACTAAGAATAAATGCGAAGAATCGGGCGACCTTTCGTTGGCGACGAAATGTGCGAAACTGTTGGAAAATCGTGGTAGCATATCGTCGGTGGACAGTAGCATTTCGCTATCTTACGACGCTGTTCCGTTTACTCCTCGTAGTTCGCTGACCGTTAGCACCGACGACGAGTCGAAGATCGCGAATCGTTTCTGCCTGGGTCACAACAGCAGCGCCACCGATTCGTCGTCGGATGCGGCCGTCTCCGGTAACGAGTCGAAAAAGATCAAAACGATCGGATCCGGCGGCGATAGCAGTAACGACGAAGAACCGTTCGAAGCGCCCGACGAAGAGCTCACCAAACGTATCGTCGACCAAGTAGAGTACTACTTCTCGGACGAGAACATCGTCAAAGATGCATTCCTGCTGAAGCACGTTCGACGCAACAAAGAAGGTTACGTTTCGCTCAAGTTGATCGCCAGTTTCAAACGAGTCAAGCACATCGCTCGTGACTGGCGAGTGGTTCGCGTAGCGTTGGAAAAATCCGCCAAGCTGGAGATCAACGAAGCCGGCACAAAGCTCAGACGTAAAGACCCTCTGCCGCTGTACGACCAAACGACGCCTTCCAGGACGGTTGTAGCCATCGATATACCGGTTGAAAAAGCCACCATCGAATATATAGCCGAATTATTCCGTCCGTGCGGCGAAATAGCCCTGGTACGCATTCTGCGGCCGGGTAATCCGATACCGGCCGACGTGCGGCCGTTTTACAACAAGCATCCGGAAATGCACAACACGGTAAGCGCTTTGATCGAATTTGTACGCACCGAATCGGCCCACAACGCTTTGAATCGCGACACCGAAAACGATCCGAATCGTATCCAAGTGCTCGAGCTGAACGCTCCTCCGTCCAAAAAGAAACTGCAACAAGTGAAGAAATTCCCGTCCAGTCGAGTCTACGATCAAGACTACACGTCGTCGTGCGCCAGCGGTTCTGAAACCGAAGAAAGATACAAACTGCACCACATGCAACGTCGCTGCTCGTCGCCGCATTTGACCAATAAATCCGGCCCCAACGGGCCGGCCACCGCCGCCGCCGGAAACGGCGATCAGCTGTGGAGTCAACGACGTTGGTCGCGCGATTCCGGTACCGATAGCCCGTCGTCCAGCTTCTCGCGATCCCGATCCAACAGCGGAGTGTACTACATACCCGAGCAACGTAGACTCTCCGCCGGCTGGGAGTCCAGCTCCGACAGCTACAGCTCTTGCAGATCTCGTTCCAACAGCGGCGTATCCATTCCGGAGATATTCCACATGCGTCGGTATTCGCTGCCTCGCAAGGAACCCAACTGCTGTTGCTGCGGCTTCCCGAAATGCGAATCCGTCTCGACCGGCAGACGATACTCGGTCGGTCGCAGCTCCGACGACGGATACCATCCGGCTCCGTTATCGCGTTGCAACAGCGGCGAAAGCTCCGACGGACCGTATCGCAAGGAATCCATACCGGAGTTCTATCCGCTGCACAGAGGTAATCCGGGACCGTTCGAGAGACGTTCGTCGATTACGAAAAATAACAGCGACGGTACGTGGTCGCGTAATAGCAGTATTTCCTCCGCTTCCGAGTCCGGACGCAGGTTATCCGATTGCGAGGGTCGAGGCTTGGTCAGACAACGCTCGTTTGGTAATAATATCGGTAATTTGGCTAATTCCGACGCTATCGTCAGATTACCTCGGGGTCCCGATGGAGGTCGAGGATTCCAAAGGGAACTTATCGAATATGCTTTGCCAGAGTAAGCTAGCTCTTCGCTACGTCTGCCAGTCGTGTCTACGGTCATCTTCGTTTTTGGCTTTTGCACGACGTCCGTGTCGTCCATCGCAGTTATGATGGTCGATATTATTGTCGAACTGAAATTATTAAAAAAAAAAAAATCAATTTATTCTAAGCTACCCCTCCCTCTTCGGATTATTCTCATCCCTTTCGTGTTTCTCGTGTGCCTATATCGTTTTTTTTTTGTTTTAAGTTGATATCTTAGACTTACCTTACCTACCAAATCAGATAGGATAAAGAAACGTACCTATGTATGCGTATTTTAAAATTCGATTGTGCCATTTCTCATAATAATATTCGATCGCAAGCTAATCTCACATTCTCGTCAGATACGCTATACGCTGCGGTTTTCCACATCATATGATTCATAATTCGACGAAATATCTATATATACCTGGTATAGATGGAAAAAAGAAAAAAAAAATTAAATCAATTATTGACTGCATTTACCTAAATACGTATTCATTTTATAAGTCGAATATTGCGAAAAAAAATACAACTTTTGTACATATAACTTTACCTAAGTATACCTATAGGTATCAACCTACCTATCTATTTATTTTTTAAATAGGCAAATTTTTCGTGTTATTATTATTTATTTTAGGTACCTAAATCAAATGTGATATTGATTTTATTAAGGATATTATAAATTAAATACATATGTAAATGTACGTATGTGGGTGCTAATTAATTAATTTACACGAAACAACCAAAAGCACCAAAATTTCAAAGTAAATTTTTTATACGATATTGTTACCTAAATAAGTGAATTTCAAACCACGTGGTCAAAATAATAATTGTTTAAGAACTTCATTTTTTTTTTTTTTTTTTTTTTTAAAGCATCCACATTTTTTTCTATATTAAGTATAAGATTTATTTTCATTTTTTTTTCTCTTGTTTTACATTATAAAACGTTGTAGTAATTGTCGCGAAAGAAAAACTAAACCGGTAATTTTACCAAGTCCTTCATTATTTAAGTACATAATTGTGTTTTAATATTTATTACGCGTGTTTCTTTTATTTTTTATTCGAATTATTTATTTATGTTTCAATACCTAAACCTACGTAGGTCGGTACTTGTACATATATTTATTTATTTATTTATTTTCGTTCGATTTGTTTTCTTTTTCTCATTTTATTATTTTGAGACGTTGTTAAGTTATTTGAAAAAATTCTATTACGATTATATTATGTATTAATTTATTTAACAAAAAATTTATTTATTATTATTTATATCGTAGCTGTGAATTTTTTTTTTCTTTTTCGCGTAATTACCGAAGTAATTTATTTTCGATTTTAATTTAAGGTTTTTTTTTCTTTTTCTTTTTCTTTTTCTGTTTCTTTTCATTCACCCAGATTACCTACCTATTCGAATGAATGTTGTGTAATAATTTATTTATTATGAATTTATCCTACCTACCTAATTTATTCATTTGAATTATATTTATTTGGGATCATGAAACAGGTTTTTTTTTCTTCTCTAATTCTTTTTGTAACGTGTAAATGGACCTCTTACCCCCCTCCATCTTCAGTGTTTTCTTTTATACTGCTGGGAAACGGGGGTGAACCTATTCAGCCGCAGAATTTAGTAGACGTAACACAACATACATACTGATTTAGAACTATACATAAATATTTCATCTATTCCCCTCCCCTTTATACCGCTCTAATCAATCGGAAAATCGTCCAATATTGGATACGTTGACCTCTCCCTACCTCTTCATCTCTTCTGTCTAGAGAATCGCTTGGTTGGAAAAATTACGATTTGGATTCTGCACGAAAATGGGCCGGAAGGCCAAGACGTTGTAAAATCCCAAACTCTGAAAAAATAATAGAAAAAAAATTAATTTATTTAATTTATTTCAACGTGAAAATTTTATCCAACCTATTGCGAAAAATTGTTACAATACAAATGATAATTCAACCTCCTGGCTCAATCTGGAGGGGAGATATACGCGGGGCGAACTCAAAAAATTAGAAAAACTACCCAAAAAACCACTTTACGAGGGCTGTGAGCGAATGCAATTAGACTGAAACGTTTAAACCCCCTCAAAAGACACATTTACAAAATTTACTAAATCTGCACGTCAAATTTCAACTCCTTACATCAATTTGAACGAGAGAAATGCGAGGAATAAACTATAAACACGTATTACCAAAAACTCGAACTAGATAAAAAAACAGTTTTTCAAGACTTCAAGCAGATGCAGAGAGAGTGAAAGGGCACATGTAGCCCTCTTACTAAATTTCTATAACAGACTTCAATTCCTTAGCTCAATATGAAACGCAGATATGACATAGGCAAAATCAAAAAACGGCAAGAAGTGCGTGAAAAACCATATTTTTTGGGCAGGAGGGGGTGCAAGTGAAATTAACATTCGAAATTCTTATTGCACATCTTTGTAGAACTCCCACCAATTCAAATTTACATTTTCAATGATACGGTTTGTTTTTCAACTGTAATTTTTTTTAAATGTATAAATGGACCCCCTCTCTCTCCCAGTCTTGGTTATTTTTACAATTTTCTTTTTTGGTGTGGAGGTGGAGGGAGGGCGGGTGAACTTATTCAGCTCTGGAATGCTAATAAAGCTTTTGAGGTTGTGAGGAGTGCAATATGGCCAGAAAGTTGAAGCCTCAAAAATCCATATCCCGCCCATCTATTAAATTATCGCGTTAATTTCCAGTTCTCTGGATGAATTTGGGAGGGGGACCGGGGTAGAGGGGACTTCTACCAGGAACCGATTTTTATCGAGATCAAAATAAGAAAAATCCTCAATTTTGCCCATCCTAATTGACGTAGGAGGTTGATTTTTGGATATTTTACACATTTTTTGATTCATTATCGATGGGCTCAAAAAAGAACAATTTATGCGATTTTTGCTTCTTAATGCGCCCCCCTCATTCGAGTTTAGATATCCTGAATTTTGATCAAAGATCATCCCCCCCCCTCATATATATCTAGTTCGCCCAGTAATGTGAGCCAGTGTCCGAATTTGAGTATTTTTGGCCCTAATTGAGCACAGTAAATTATCTTAGTCTTTAGAATGAAAAAAATTTTAAAGTACGGTAAATGAATATCCACATGCCCAAAAATGATCTCATTAGTTCGAAGCAATTCTTGGGAAGTTCATTGTACTTGTACGTCGTAAAAAAAAAGTTTTAGTATCAGTTCAAGTCAGTAGATCCTTCCTTCTCTGTCTCCCCTCTTTATACATTGCAAGAAAATTTGTAACTTTTGAAGTTTCTTTTCAAAATTTTGGATCATTTTTTGGCCGGGAACACAGGTCCTTTTTTTCACATCAAAAACATCCAGCGTGAAAGTGGAATAAAATTAACTTATCACAATGAAAAGGGACTGAGACGAGTGAGAGGTAATGAAATTCGTCGATTTTGCTAATTTTTGGATACGTGACAAACGTTTATCCTTCCGTATAAAATTTTATTAGTTTCGTACACAACTTATAAACGGGGAAGGGGGGGGGGTTAAATTTTCGAAATTTTTTATAAGTAAATCCCTCACCCCATCTTTGGGAGAAAAATGCATTTTGAATTGTTAAATCTCGCTGGATAGCTGATTTTTAGATCAGAAGTTGTAAACGTCTTCACAGAATTGTTGGAAATTCTTCAATTTTGCTCAAGAACGATGCGTCCCAAAGGAATTTTACAAAGAAAAAAAATTGTACAAAATGAAATTTCCAATCGATACAGAGTCCTGAAATAAATTTTTTATGAGGTCAAGGTTCGCGAAATAATCAAAATTTTCGTGTTTTTAAGTTGGCGATTTGATAAATCTCTTAATCATTTTTCTTATCTCGATTATACTGCCAACAATTGGCAATAAAAAAATTTCAGGACACATCATCGATTGCAAATTTTATTCTCTACAATTTTTCTTTTATGCAATTTTTTTCCATGACGCTCCCTTTCCGAATAAATTTGATAAATATGATTTTCGAAATTCAAAGAATCATTGAAATTTTTGAAATAGCGTTTGAAAATGAATAAGCTATCTATAAAAGGGGATTCGGCTAATACGAAAAATTTGATTAAAAATAAATTTAACACTGTTATTTTTACCCCAAAATAATCAATAATAAATATCCCTCTTTTTGAGGGAGACTAGAAAAACATTTTTTTTCACACTTTTTGAAATATTTTTCCAAGTCATCATGATCCTGTTATCACTGCTGCTGATTTTTTCGCAGATCACGAAATCAAAGGAAACGACGTATTTCTCGTAAAATTAAAATATTCAAAGACACCTGGAAAATGTAATATTAGAAAAATCGCTGGAAATGTTTTCTACGAGTCAAAATAACTATACATCTTGGACCCATTTCAATTGAAATTTTTACAAAACAAAACTCTTTTCAAATTAATTCAAAATATTTCAAAAAGTGTGAAAAGTAGCGTTTTTCTGAGCTACCGCAAAAAGAAAGTGGACATGAAAATTTTCCATTGTTTATTATTTTGAGTAAAAATAACCGCAGGTTCATTCCGTGTTGGAACGACCCAAAAAGTAACTCGAGTTTTTCAATTTCGTTCGAAATTTTTTTGTGAGTTTCTCTCAGTGGTCTAGTGAAAAAAAAAAATCACCGTTATTTCAGTCCTGATCTTTCATGAGGGGGGGGGGCTGGCTCTTATAATTTTTAAATAATCGCGATTTTTTGTCAAAGAGCTCAAATTCGAAGGCTCATATTTCAAAATCAGTTTGCGCTGTTTTGTTGGTAATTCAACGGAGATTCAAAATAGATATTCAAAATTTTGAAAGCTCAAATTTGAACTTTTGAAATGATAGCTTGAATTTTCACCACGAATGTCAAGGTTGAAAGTAACTATTTAAAAATTTGAAAAAATCACCACGAATATAATTTTTCGTACCAGTTTGGACTTTTTAATTTTCAAAATGGGATCTCAACGCCCTTGGGTGGTACAGGGGCTTTTAATTTTGGTCAAAATTAAAAAAAAAACGGTAAAATTGAAGTGACATATGGATTTCTACTAATTCGAGGACGCTGAGTTTGATGATGGGCTTATTTTTTTGATTCGACCTCTCTAAAGGCCCCCACCAGCCCCTTCAATATAGTCAAAATTCAAAAAAAAAATTGAAAAAATCAATTGATATATCGATTGTTGGTAATTTCAGGTCGTTCAGGATGAATATTCACTTATTTTTTCGGCCCGTCTCTCGAATGCCTCCTTAGTTATCTGAAAAATGAAAAAAATACTAGAAAATGATAGATTGGTACTAATTTGCTACCGCTAAGATCGAATATCAATTTACCTTCTTGATCCGAGACTCTGTCGTGCCTTAAACCAACCTTCAAATCATCAAAAATTTGAAA
Organism: Ferrisia virgata; assembly: GCA_900060175.1. Lineage (NCBI taxonomy): Eukaryota > Metazoa > Arthropoda > Insecta > Hemiptera > Pseudococcidae > Ferrisia > Ferrisia virgata. The sequence goes on along the minus strand of FIZR01028564.1, from coordinate 29,586 downwards.
TACGTGAATGCATAAGAGTTGGATTGGGAAAATAAGTTGATAAATTTTTACCACATTAGTTCGGCCAAATATTTCTAGTTTATCCCACACTAAACACCAGCTATTGTCAATTTTCTAATATTTGCTAAAATCGACTCAACTTACCTCCTTCCTTTCAAGGTTTTGCTCCAAGCCATCTCGAATTTCATGCTTCTTTTTTTACGAAATCTTTTAGAAACATTTCTATGCTGTACAGATTTCCTCCTTTCGTTTCTTCTTCTTCCTTACTTCACCATCCATTCAACTTTCACTTTCCAAACGGATATTTTATTTTCCATAAATCTGTAAAATATAAACAAACGACCTTAACGTTTTTCGTACAAAGTAATTTTATTTAAATTTCGTGCCATTTCATTAGCTAAAAACTATTTAAAAATTAAACCCACGTTTTTGAAATCGTTGCGTCGTCCTAAAATAAGCGTTAAAATTTATTCATAATATGGGAATAGTCGTCATTTGTAATTTACACTTATTCGTACCTTACCAAGGTTAGTGACCATCGTAATTCATTTTTTGTCATATTGATTACAGTGTGGGCATTGATCTTTGGTTCGGGATTCCCTTCGTCGTTTCGCTGCTCAGCGTGTGTAAAAAATTACATACGTATATTTGGCATCTAAGTGACGATTTTTTGGTCTGTTGTAGAATGTAAAAATCTTCTTCCGACACACGATCATCGATTATAATCGAATACGACGAATAGAACTCGTTTAAAACCAATATCTGGCCATTATTTCCATTCGCTGTATACAGGTAGGTTAGGTATAGAGAGAAAATAGCTCGACGAGAAGAAATTTCCGAAATAAACATAACCTTGACATAAATCTATTATCTGTTGGCGGTTCGAGCGTACGTAAAAAATTTTCTTCCAACTTTAATTCGCGTCGGTCTCGGTACCAATCTACACCACTACGTACGCATTGAATCGTCATCGATTAAATCCTCCGCTTTAAATAGGACAACGCCAGACTCTCTCTCTCTACAGAGACATCTACCAAGCGCACAGTGCACACCAGCACCAGCTCAAAAGAAGGTGGTGACTCATACATAAAAATTGGAAAAATTTTCGAAAACCCTCGCAGCTCTAGATAAATTATAACGAAAGGTCACGCATCGAGTTTTTGAAAGTAACAACTCATAGTACACAAAACGCAGCATACACGAACGATATCGTGACATGTACATCTGCACAATCCAAGGACCTAGGTGTTTCCATTCACTTTATGGTTGGTTTTTTTTTCTCTTTCTCTCTTTCATATATATATATATACTAAGCTGTATCTGCAAGTCGAACCTATAAATTAGATAACTTTCAACGGAAGTACGTTGGTTCCCCAACCCCCTCCCCGATTAAGAAATATTTTCGCCATTTTTATTTTACATTTCTTTACTTATTCGCCTCTCTTTACACACCACATATCACACCGCAATATGGTTTTTGAAAAAAAAAAAAAAAAAAAAAAAATTTTTAAAAAAAAAAAAAAAAAAAAAAAAAAAAATTAAAAGGGTATTGGCCGTGGTATACTACTTGGCTAGGTATTATATATATATACGGTGGTTTTGCATTCTAACCTGATTTTTTTTTTACGCTTAGTCGTCGCGTCGGTCGGCTCTTTTACAAGAGTATATAAGCAGTGGTTGTAGGCGACACGTGACGTCATATTTGCCCGAGGCCGTTCACCAACCTTGGAGCCGACGGTAATAGTTTGAATACCGTCGAATTATGACAATGTAATCGAATTTTAAATAATGAACCAATTCATACACATATATATATACACACAGAGACGTCGAATCTCGCATATACCTACATATACTCGATGGCGAACGAGCTAGCATAATTGCAACATTGCGAGCTCGAATAACGTTTAATTTAAATATCGTATCTCTTTAATTTCGTGTACACGTCTGCGTGTACCGCGTACCACCTTTCTTGCTCGGTTGCTCTATTCGTTCTACAGAGATCCTCGACTTTGCTGCATAGAACGTAAAATACACAGCGTAGCATAGGCAAAGTACCAATGGTGTTTCTAATCAAGGCAATGACCATCCCAAAAGAGTCGCTATGTCCACACTTGGTTTGGTATGGATATGGATACGGGCGCACCTTTTTATCATCGCATATGGTACAGCAGTAGGGATTTTCTTCCCCTACCATATTGTGTATAAAAATCACGAAATCACAGCCAATCAAACTGGGTAGCTTGATTTTCAAAAACTTCAATTTTTTTTTGACAACCCAACGGAAATAATGTGTTCATATGGGTCCAACAGTTCAATCAAATTAGCACAAAAAGCGACCAAATGATGGGAAAATGTACAGCCCGAATGTTTTTTCACAGGATTGCTGTAGTATACTACCCCCTCCCTCCCCCCCTAAACGACATATCCAAAATCGGCTCAAATCTCTACGGACAGTTCTGACCATTCCTCAGTGAGATAATTTTGGAGAAGGATGGCAAATGAAGCCTATGTTGATGACAATTTGATGAATTTCTTTCTTTTAAACGTTTCAAAATTTCCATATAAATAGTTTTTTTTCTCTTACTCATGGTCAAAATTCAATTGTGTGAAAGTTTGGGGGGAGGGGGTGCTGCGGAGCTAAAGTCGAAAAAAATATTCCTGTTTAAATTAATCAATACAGAATCCCAAATTTGTATAACATATCCAAAAGTCACTCTGCTGGGTCAATTAGGAGGGCAGATATGAGGGATGTTCACCTTTTTGACCGTAAAAAAGGCTTGTTTTTTCCCCTGCCCCAAAAATGGATTTTTTTTTACCAATAACGTTGCCTAACTTGGTTGCTAAACGCGATAGAGAAAAAAAATCGGATCAAAAAATGTAGCTGGTTAAATTTCCAATAAAAAAGGTAATTACATATTTTGCTCGAAAAGCGACTGCAACACTTTAAAATCGGTTTGAAAAGGAAGTGTTACACGCTGACGTGATGTTCCGCGTAATGTTTCGGTCGCGCCGCCAAAGCCAGCGGTAAACGTTCGTCGATACGCGGGCTCAATTCTCTTTCGGCGTATACCTTGGAAACAGGAGATGGATGTGTCGAATTTCGCTTTCTTCGGAAAGCTGCAAACGGTGATGTGACAAATTTCAGCTTCCCGAGTCGATTTCTTCAATCTGTAAAACTGATTCAAAGGTTAAAATTTTTAAAAAACCGAAAAAAATTGTTTTTGAAAATTTCTTCTAAAAATGGAATTATTACACGTATTTAAACTGAAAATGATCGTTGGTTGAGCAAGTTTTCATCATTACCACTTTTTTAAAGATGTTTAAAAAATAGTCACATTTTGCGTTTTTCCAACATTTTCTGGATAACTATGGCGGAAATGTTTTTGAGAAAAACTTCCCTGAAATTAATGTAGGATATCGACTTTAGATGGGTAAATGAATTATTTCAATTTTACTTCCCCATAGCCGATTTTCAAGTTGAATTAGAAGAGATTATCAATGATCCGGAGTCAGATAGTTGGGAAAACTACGATGAGAATAAATCTATTTCATAAAATTTAAATAATTTTAAAATATTACACGCATATTGTGTATCTTTATTGAAACAGTAATTACTTTAACATGAGGTAACATAGCATTTAAGTTCATGTCATTTGTTGAACTATGCTGAAGAGAATTGAGCCCGCGTGTCTACGAACATTTGCCGCTGGCTTTCGCGAGGCGACCGAAACATTACGCGGACCATCACGTTAGCGAGTAAAGCTTCCTTTTCAAACTGATTTTAGTGTTGCAGTCGATTTTCGAAAAAAATATGTAATTACCTTTTTTATTGGAAATTTAACCAGCTACATTTTTTGGTCTGATTTTTTTTCTCTATCACGTTTAGGAACAAAGTTAGACAAAGGTATCGATTAAAAACCTATTTTTGAGGCAGAAATGGAGATATTGGGGACGAAGCAGCAGTCCGATTAAGGCCTATTTTGGATATGCCGTTTAAGGGGATGGTGTACTACAATCCTTTGAAAAAAAAAAAATTTGGCCATCAATTTTTCCATTATTTAATACTAATTTGACTGGATTATAAAACTAAAAATCATCAAAATTTGAGTCCAAACAAATAATTAAAAAAAGCATCATAATTCGTTGCTTTTTGAGCAAAATAAAGAACCCTTCGTGCAAATGTCGTCAGTTTGGTGTCATGTGACGCGTCATTTTCAAGTCAGTGCACATTAGATCCCGCTTTAAAAAATTTCAACCAATCAGAATAATGATTGCTTAGCCCACTTTCATAGGCATCACAATTACTGTGTCAATTTTAAATCAGAGAAACACGATCGATATTCTATGGCACAAAAGTGGTATACTTTTGGCGAATTTTTGAGTTTCAAGTGACACTTGGACGACACATCATTGGCGAACTTCTGACACATCTTTGTTGTCACTATCATGGCACAGATATGTTATAAGTTTGACATTTTCGTTGGCGCATTAATGACGCATACATGACATATCTCTGACGCTTGTAAGATTATATTTTATTGGCATAAATATGACATGAAGTTGATGTTTCAGCTGACACGTTTGCGGTACACAAATTGCATATTTCTGACAAGCATTGTGTAGTAGTATCGTGGCACAAATGTGTGGTACGATTGGGGCTTTTGTTTGGCACATTAATGACGTATAAATGGCAGACTTTCACTTTGTGACTTGGAAGTGGCATCTTACTGACAATGCTATAGCGCCTTTTTGACACAGTTGTAACATACTTTTAACTTGGATTTGGCAGTGCACTAATGCTATATGAATGACATTCCACATGCTTTTGAATTGATTATGACACTAATATTATGACATGATTCAGACACATTTATGGCATATTTTTGACACTGCTGAAAATATGTCACAATTGCATCAGAAATGTACCAAACTAGAGTCAAAAGCACGTCATAAATAGGTCAGAATCATGTCAGAATGGTGTCAGAATCATGCCAGAATGGTGTCATATGGTTGTCAGAAGCATGCCAAAACAGTGTCAGATTGGTGTTAGAATCATACCAAAACTGTGTCAAAATGGTGTCATAATGTTGTCAGAAGCGTGCCACTCCTAAGTCACGTTATTGTCATAATTAAGTCAAAACTAAATAGCTCCTTCTCCCAACAAATGGTGCCCTTGGGTTGAAAATTGTACAGAACTATTCAAGGAAGCATATTTAGAGATATCCAATGAGTACTGAACCCAAAAGAGGTTTTGGCAGGTGAATTATCTAGCACATTTATGCTACTACACAACCGAAAAATGAGAAAAACCACTCAAAAAGCCAATTTTTAAGGTTCAACTCCCCTCTAATTCGATTAGGAGGGGAGATATGCATAAGATGAACTCGAAAAATGGCCAAAACCAAACCTAAAAGGGGGTTCAATAAAGCTGCAAGTGGAAATCATCAACAGGGTCGTTTAACATGATAATTTTCAGCTTTATAAATCCATTTGGGGAGGAGTAACCCAAAAATCTGATTTTTTCCAAAATCAAAATCCCGGACAACTCCCCCCCCCCCTCCTCACTAACTACTCTTTCACCTATGAATGTAGAAGGTTAACTTTTGAACACGTTGAACAACTTTTGATTTTCTAGTGATTGGTATAAAAAGGAGCCCCAGTTTTCCCCCACTCATTAATATATCTAATCTACTGATAATGTAATTCTACTAGCTGAGTTTAAATAATTTTGGTTGGTATTGCGTTGAAAAAATGGTCTCAGTCTATGGTAAAAGAAAATTTTAAAATACTCAAAAATGGTCTTCTATGATCATTCCCCTCCACTGTAGGTCGGTGATCTATAATAACCTAATTTGTTTATGAAAATATGAGGTAAAAAATCAAGCTAACAAATTATTACGTGAGCTCAAAATTTCACAAAAATCAGTTAGAATATCGTATCAAAATCGGATGATACTTTTTTATAGTCTATTATTTTTTTCATCTTTTCTACTTCTTTTTTTATTTATTATTGCTCCTCCAATTATCAATTCGTTCATTGGGAAAAATTTTCAAGACATGTGTTTGGGATTCTGAGAAAATTCAACATTATTTACAATTAGCCGGTAAACCAGTTGAAACCAGTTTTCAATAGTCTCGTTTCCTGGCTTATTGGACTTATCAGCAGTACACACGTCTAAATGTCTTCTTCGCTTTTGAAATTTGGAAAATGAGACAGAAAAATCACACCACGATATTTGTTTAGGTAAATATTTTACGCGATTCGAGCGTAAACCTTTTCGCGTCACATCCAATTGAACTGGTTCTCTACGTACTCGAGTATAATTAGTGAATATAGAATTATAAGTTATGGCAACTTTCGTACATAGCGAGAATAGTCAAATTACGACGATTTTTTTTCAAATTTCAAAACTAATTAATATTTGGTGATAATGGATTTGAAAAATATGGTGCAATATTGTACGGTTACATTTTACAATTTTACAACGCTAGCTACGCTTTAATTGGATTTTTTCTTTCCAAAATATCGCATGGATAATTTTTCAAAATATCGAGAAGCCGGTCGCTATATATATGATATATGGGCTTGATTTTTATCGAGTAATAAATCAAAAATTTTCCATGTGGCTTACATACAGTTTAATTTTTGTGCGTTTTTTTTGCATACCTACCTAGTACCTACCTATCTTACTTAGAGGTTTTACGGTATTTTATCGAAATTTATTTATGGCAATGGCGTTCGTATAAGTGGGTATTGTGGATAGAAAAAAACTGGTTTAAAATTATGAGTATCAGAAAAAACCATATTGAAGGGGAAGTGCACAGTGTAGCGAATTAGCTCAGTACAGATGGAAATATTGAAAAACGTCAACATTATGAGCTGGCAAAAACGCGAGGAAAATCAATATAGAAATCAACAAGCGATTGGTAAACAAGTTGGGAGATGATTGAACCAGTAAAATTCCATCCCCTATCACCTCAATATTTTCTTTTCTAATTGCTCTGGAAGACTAATTTTCGGATATTATATACTATTTTCGACTCTCTGTCTCTACCATTTGGTTCAAAAACGAACATTATTTGCAATAAGTTTATTAGTTAAATTTGAATGATTTTAGTCACAAATAAGCTGGGTAAATCGTTTTTGATAAAAAAAAAAAAAAAAAATGAATACCTGGCATACCTAAAATTAGTCTCATTAATCTAGGTCTCTGAAACAAACCTGGTTAATACATCTTTTCACCCCTCTCGCCATCTGCAATAAGTCGGTGGACTATAATGGCATGTGTTTCTTTGAACCTCCAGTAGTAATATTTTTTAGACCCAATTACAACTTTTTTTTTTTCAGCAAAGCAATAGGGAAACCCCATTTATTATATAATCGGTACTTTACAAATATACCGGCATGTTTCGTACACCAATACGGATCTTCATACAAGTTTTAATTGTATTTACGTCATTAAACGAATAAAAATTCAAACACTTATGAGGTAACAAAAAAACGAGAATAATTTTTGTGAAAAAAAAAAAAAAAAAAAAAAACTGGAAACCGCTATTCTGGTTTTACAACAATAATTTTTCATAAAGAAAAAAAAAAGAGAAAAATGGAATTAATTTGTAACTTCCTCTTCTCTTGTTTGCCGACAAGGCTATGTGCATTTTGGGAAATGAACTGATGGCGATTTGTAGCATGAAAAACTAAACTAATTATACGATCGGATTCGGCAACGACGAATATAATAATTTGACCAAGTCCTCGACAATACCCTTGATACTAGATTGATCCGTTATACCGTAGAGATGCAAGTATGAAAAAAGCATCACCTTGCGATACTTTTTGAGTCTGATTTTCATGAATTATGAAGATATTCGAATCGTTCAATCGTAGAATAAAAATAGGAGCGCTTTGGGATGTTTTTTTTTTGAACAGTGCTAGGGTAAGGGTAAGGGTACAGGCACAGGTAGATATTGGAATGAATAGCTGGAAGCCCCAAAAGACGCATCCAAGACCTGAGTTATTCGAGGTATAAACTCAAAAAATAAGAAAAATTGACCAAAAAACTAATTTTTTGGGATTGCAAGGGGTGCAACGAGACTGAAAAGTTGAAATCCACAAAAGGCACATGTATGACCTCCTACGAAGCCTACATACTAAATTTCAACTTTTTAGCTCAATTTGGAGGGGAGGTGCGGGGGGAAATCCCCTCTTCAAGGTCAAAAAGAGGGAAAACTCTCATACCAACCCTCCTAATTAACCTAGGAGGCTGAATTCTGGATACGTTACGAAACTTTGGATTGTCTATCGATTGGTTTAAACAGGAACAATTTTTGCGATTTTGGTACCTCAGCAACCCCTCCCCCCAAATTTGGGCACCACTGAATTTCGACCTGGGGTCATCCCCACTCCAGAATATCACATCTGCTATTAATCTAAGCCTATTTCCTAAAATTTAATCGATTTTGGTCGGTATCGAACTGACCAAATAATTTTTAATTTCGGGGGAGAAATAAAAAAAAATTGGGGGAAAAAATGCGATGCTTTTTTCCGGAATAGTGGCGCAGGTAGAAGGGTGCAAGGAGGCTAAACATTTGTCACCACCAAAAGGCACATCTAAGACCTATACTAAATCTGTACTCCAAATTTCAACTTCCTAGCTCAATTCGGAGGAGAGTTATGTGAGGAACATACTCAAAAAAAGAAAAACCAACCAAAAAACCACATTCTTGGGGTCTTGAGGGGGTGAAATGACACTGATCAGTCTAGACCATCAAAAGGCACATTCCATGTCCCTACTAAATGTACATGCCAAATTGAATGGGTAGATAGAGAAGAAATAGCTCTTTTTCAAGGTCGAAAAGGGGAAAACCCTTCATATTCTCCCTCTTAACAGACCTAGGAGATTGAATTTTGGATAATTTATGCAAATTTGGATTCCCTACCGAATGGTTTAAAAAAGAACCTTTTTTACGTTTTTGGCCCCTCAGCACCCCCTCCCCCAGATTTCGTCACAGCTGAATTTAGACCTGAGGTCATCCCCACTCCAGAATATCACATCTGCCGCTAATTTAAGCCTATTTCCCAAATTTGATCGATTTTGATCGGTATCGAGCTGAACAAATGATTTTTTAGTTTCGGGAAGAAAAATAAAAAACTAAAAAAGATATGAAATAATTTTTTTTTTTAAATTTGAGAAAAAAAAATACATTAGTTTTTTCCTGATCAGTGGTTCTGGTAATAGGGGTACAATGAGGCTAGAAAGTTGTCACCACCAAAAAACACATCTAGAACCTATGCTTAATCTGTATTCAAAATTTCAATCATTTAGCCCAATTTGGAGGGAAGTTATGCGAGGTACAAACTCAAAAAATATATAAAATCGATCAAAAAACCACATTTTTGTGGCTTTGAGGTTGGTGCAATTAGGGTGAAAAGTCGATACCACCAAAAGGCATATCTAGGTCTTCTACTAAACGTACATACCAAATTTCAACATCTTGGCTCACTTTGGTGGGGAGATAGGAAAGGAACTGCCTTTTTTCAAGGTCAAAAATGAGGAAAACGCTACTATCCCTCCTCCTAACTGACCTAGAACGCTGATTTTTAGATATATTATGCAACTTTGGATTCTCTATCGAGTTTCTGGCCCCTTAGCACCCCCCCCCCCACAAATTTGAACATAACTGAATTTTGACCCAAGGTGATCCCCAGTTATATGAAGCGATTTTGGTTCGTATCGAGCAGAGTAAATAATTTACTCTTCATGGAAAAAAAATGAAAATAAATATCTGACGTAGCCAAAAATGGTCGTGGTGTTTTAGGACCCCAAAACGGATTTTATTGATCCCTTCCCCCTCCTCATCCAACATATGTCAACAGACCCTAATAGTCTTATATTTATTGATAACATGTCATTGAAAATCAAGCTAAAAAGTACATTTCGGTGTGATATTATAACTCATAATGGCGAAAAAAAGTATCATTATAATGATATGGAGAACGAAAAAGTGTATGAACGAAATTAGTAGTCGAGGGATCGACAATAACAATGTTCATTATCGATAAAATTCCAATTTACGTGCAAATAGGTATTTAGGTGTGTGTGCGTATTACACGAATGAATAAAATTGTCGCAATTTTATCCTAATTCATAACAGAACAGGGGTGAAGATACATATCTGTAGGAGATATTAATTTTAACGTAACAATTCCAATTTGGTGCCAATAATTATTATTTTTCACTTTCTGAAACAATATTGCTTATTCCATCTCCCAATATGATTACATTCAATCCCGATCAACCACATCGTCTATTCTTTTATATCACATTCGATCCACAGTCGAAAAATAAACTCATACCTTAGACCCTGATCTCCCGTAGCTCTCTAAAACCAAACATTTATTTCTCGAAGACAAAAAAAAAAAAAAAAAAAAAAAAAACTGCATTCAACTCGTACACGTAATTTATAAGAAGGTATTGTATTCTGCGAAGACGATCCCAAGTGAGGAATAAAATTGCATAACGAGTCAGCGCCATCTCCATCTCTCGCAGTCGGCAACCGCAAACGTAAACGCAAGAAGGAAACGTAAAACTGGTTTGGACGATATAGGCAGCCGCGCGCATCAGACGGAAGGAAGTCGTCCTACAGTTTAGAATCACTGGAACTTTTATAGGCCTATAAGCGAAAGAAATGGGCGAACGGAGAGAGAATCTTTGTAATGCCAGACTTTCATGGTTAACTACTTCGGTCAGAAGGTTACTGGGTTTCACGCACTGTCATATAAATACAGATCAAACAATTATCGTATATACGATTAAAGAAGAATAATTATACCTTCGTATCTTCGCGTATACATATATTACATATGCATGAGACATATTCGCTGTTGGAATTAACTTACACTTTTAAACGTTACCGTAAATGGTAACAGCTTGTATGTTTTTTCTCTTCAAATCAATCAGATATCAACCACTGAGGTACCTACAAGTTCGCAAATGGAAATACGATCAGATGCGGAAAATTGTGTCATTGTACCGACATTATACAAAAACAGTGACAATATTTACCGTAGTGGCCGATTCAAAGGTACACTTTTATTTTTTCTAAATATACCTACCTATAAATAATAGGACTAACCTTCGTTTTGTATTAAATTTTTGATTCTGTATGATTTTTTCTCCATTCTGTTTGCCTCGCTCGTAGCATAGTCGTATTTGTATATACGATACGCGGTGAGATCATTACGATGGAAATATATTCGGTCGTATTTATCGCAATTATACCTCGTTGTTGAAATATGGCTGAAAATGTTAACAACGTGTAAGATACGATCTGTTAATCAAATAGCGTGAGAAATTTATTCGTTTTGACTTTGACGTCATCGTACAATTGTAATCACTTACGTACTATCTTTCAGGATCATAACCAAAGTTCATATTTTCGTATATTCCTTGACACCGGAATGTTTACGGTTTCAAATTAGCTAGCTGTGTATTATGCTGCTTTTATACGCGGTTATCAGTATACTTACGCGTTTAACCCAAACTTCAACGAAGGTCTTCTCTTAAACCATGTGCTTTGCTTCATGACTTGATCAATCTTGCACGTACATGCATAAGAATAATTCTCCAACCCTAGAATTAATTTTTCAAAAGTATAAGTTTATGTTGTCAAAGTTCTCATAAATTTTTTCAATAGCGTATACGAATACCAGTAAAGTAATCTAGTACCTCGTACCTACATATTGATAAGTAGATCTAAAGGTACACAGATCATTCTGAAGCAATGAACGTCGAGAAAAATAATCTATAATAATCATACTCGAAGCAATGACCATTAATGTCTTATGCACGTATACTAGTAACTGATTTACTTTCACTTAATAAACATTATTATAGGTACAATTTGAGTTTAAATGTCAAGGAAATAATAGTCGTCTCCCGTACTCACAGCTGTAGGTAGAGCTATGTCTATGCACACAGTAGCATATACAAATCGCAAAGCCGAAAGCTTTTAAGTAATTAATATTGTCGTCCGGTATACAATCCACTACACAGCATACTTAGCGTAAATGATATTGGAACACGCAAAGGCCACACCCGCCTGTTCGGATACCGTTTGACCAACGTATCAACAGTTGGAAATTCGCTCGGAAATGGGAAACAAAGTTACTGTGTTTAGCGAAGCTCAAATCGAAGATTATCAAGTACGTGCTTCGTGTAGCTCGACGAATTATACAATCGTTAGATATTATTCTTTATCATAAAATTCAAATTGGTCATTGATAATTCGAATTTTCAGGACTGTACCTTTTTTACTAGAAAAGAAATTCTAAGGTAATGCGTGTGTTTCGGTTACGCTTTGTTTTTTTTAGCATTGTTATACGAACTTAGACGTACAGACAGATTATAATATAATCCGTAGAATTATTTGCGTATCTATAAGTATGTGTGTTGCGAAAGGTTCAAAAACCAAAATCCTTAGCGTGGGGCTACTCTGAAGGTTTACACGACTACGACTTATTAATTCGCGAATCTAGCACCAGACTACAATTGAAATAACACTTTGTCATTTGGCTTGTGTTTTGTAAACTTGCTTTGTAAATTTGAGTATAAAATAGTTCTCACTCGATTTCTATCACTAGGGTTTTCAAAAAGTACAGAGAAACATGTCCGGATATGGTTCCAAAATGCATGCCTGGAAATGAAGCTGCAACAGTTAAAGTACCATTAGAGTACATGGAAAAGTTGCCGGAATTGAAGGTAAATCGAAATATTATGATACTTTTTCTCCATGCGTAAATGTAAATTATATAATACCGCGTTTTGATATGTATGCGCGAATGCTTACATCGTAAGATCGTTGATAATGTTTAAAGAGATAGTCCAACATGTATTTCTTTCAAGTAGACGGGTGGTCAAGTATGAATAAGTAATAAACGAGTAATTAAAAACCACGTGCAACGAGTTTGCTTCATAAAGTCTCTGGTCTCCGTAGTGTTTTTACGCCGGGTATCTACTATCTACTAATCGGAATTATGTTATTTGATTTTAATTATACGTTTGATATGTTTATACCGAATACTTACTAACGGTGATATTGAAGAACTTGATTTGAATGATTTCAAACACTCAAAGTCTGAAAGATATTTACAATTTGTGTGAACTAGTTTTTTCCCAGTTCCACAAAGAACTCAGTAAGTATTATTGTTCTGGTGCCAACGTCTCGATCTGTTGTTTAAGTATACATGTCAGCAATCAAATTTCCAATCTTTTTACTCGATCGAACCAATACCGTTCTGGTTTATTAGCGACATTTGGAATTCTAAGAAATTTTAAATTACTAAACAGTAAAATTTGAGGCAAACCATAATATTTTAGTATGCGCTTATACTTACTTTATCTACCAGATTTGTATCGCAAAGGGTGCAGTATTAACTCACCTATTCCGTTTACCATTTTAAATTTACTGAGGACTGCAGATTATAATCAGCGATTATACACAAACGATAATGATAATATTAAATAGAAACTTTTCAAAAAAACATTTTCACGAAATTTTTTTAGAAAGCTTATCTTTGAGTGGTTTCCAAATTCAAACTTCGTGATAAGGCAGGACTATACGAAGATGGGAACGTTCATTAATTCAAGAAGTATCTGTAAATTAAGCCTAAATCCCGATCAATATTGACTAGATTTATTGAAATATACCTTTGTAATTTTATTTTTGCAACAAGGGAAGGATCATTACTTTTTTCTATTTTATAAAAGAATCCATGACCAATAACGAATGAATTAGTGGTTCTCAAACTGTAGTGCATGATGCATTATGGATAGTAAATAATTTTCCAAACAAATAGAACACAGATTTTAAAAAATAAATCAATAATTTTTACAGCATTTCATTTTAAATTTTATTCATTACAACAAGAAAATTCGTACAACATATTATCAAAAATCGAGTTTGTCAAACTCACTGTACTGTAGCTTTCGGTGATCAAAAGTTCAACAATGGGTACTTGATGTAGTAAAAATTTTATTAAATCACATGTTTAACTCATCCGTTAGGAAAACCCGTTTCGTAAAAGAATCTGCGAAGTATTCTCTCGGGATGGCAAAGGAAATTTAACATTTGAAGACTTCCTAGATCTCTTGTCAGTTTTCAGCGAGCAAGCTCCCAGAGAAATCAAGGTGTTCTACGCTTTTAAAATATATGGTAGGTATGAATTTCTGCAGATCGTTATATTTTAAGCAAAATGATTATCAATAAATTACTGTCATGTTATATTTTCAGATTTTGACGGTGATCGTTACATAGGTTTATCGGATTTAGAACAAGCAGCTCACTTATTAACTCGAAATGAATTGAATTCCGAAGAAATCACTCAAATCGCAGAAAAAGTTATAGAAGAAGCTGACGTCGACGGTGATGGGAAACTTTCATATATGGAATTTGAACATGTTATCTTGAGAGCTCCAGATTTTTTGGCAACATTTCACATTAGAATTTGATTGTTCTTGAAAAAAAAAAAGGAACAGTAACGGTTTTGTTTCGGTTGGAGATTTCAATGTAACCTAAGAAATAGAAAAAAGAATTGTTGTAATAAACTACGTTAAACTGACAAGATACTCACGAGATATAAACATTTCTTACGAAGAAAATTTGCTAAAATGAATAAAATTATCCATAAAGGTGTTGTCTTGTTTTATCGATTCACCTTCCAAACACAGTACCTTAATTTTTCAACGATAAAATATAATTATTGCACGACAGTAAAATGTAATTTGAATCACCAGCCACAAAACTTACGAATATCAAAAAATTGTAAAGAAAAACCACAATATTACTCCAATAACGAGAAACGCCAGCAATGGCATATCCTGCAATTTTTCCAACACGAACATGATAGTTGCCGCTAATAAACCATATTTAATTACTAAAGTTATCAAAAACGTAAAAGTTAATACGGTCATTTTGGTGGTAAACGAAAAAATGCAAGTTTAATGATGAGCTACACACATTTGGTAGTTATTTCTTCGTGAACTATTTTACTTAATATTGTAGCGATGAATATAAATTTACGACAAACTTTCGTTTGCACAGATTGTTTTTATAATATATGCTTACTCATACCGTGCGCGATTTGAATCTATAGTTCAAACGTAACAATTCAGATGTTTCGTAAAATCTATTTCTTACATTATTCGGCACGAGTAGTTAATGTGTTAGCTTTACTTTCAGCCTAATTTTTGAAGGTCTTCGCCGGTTGAAAAATTACTATGTAGGGCAAAATTCACAATACTCAAATGTATATTCAAGAAATATCAAATATCACATACATTTTCGAGGAAATAAATTACATAAAAGTAAGCACAATAGTAGTGAAGTTAAAACCATACGATAAATAGAAAAGGAAAAAACGTAAAATAAAAACGTTATTAGCAAAAATAAAAATCAACTTATCACATCTTTAAATAATAATATAACGAAATAACTAAAAAGAAAATCGGTGTTTTGGACTGATAATGATGTTTTGATATACAGAAGTATAAAATATATAACTGTAATGAATAGAAAAGAATATATAGAATATAAAAAAATAAGTAAAAATAACTTGGAAAAATAGCCGCTTAAAATACATCGATGTAAGAAAAAATAATTATGCTAAGAAGAAAATTTTGCGCTTTTTTTTCTGGCAAGACGTGTGGTGCCTACTTTTTTGATTTATATAAACTTCAGAATTTCGTAAATGGTCTTCAACATTGAAAAAGCAGAACAATTCTTAATTGTTACAAAGGATTCGATATAATACACAATTTTATAATAATAATGACGATAATTTCTCGACAGGTAAATAAACATTTTCCATTAAGCAACATTCGATAATAATAACATTATTTAAAAATATGGACTGACGATACCATAAGGACATGCAAATTTATATTGCGATTAAAATAGTAATAAAAAATTTTCAACATTTCAAAATTTAATCAAACGATAGCTTTGGCTTCTGGTAAAAATGCTTCCCAATGTTTCATAACCTATAAAACGAAAAAATTAATCATAAAAATACGAATTACGATGTAATTATTTAACGATGATTTAATTTACTTGAACTTGGTGTCTAGCTAAAGCTTCCAAGTAGCTGGTAACCACCGCTTTGAACTCTTTTACACGATTTTTTTCGAACTGTTCGAATTCGGATTTTATGATTTTCGAGATTTTTTGAAATTCCTCCTCGCAACGTTCCACTTTTGCTTCCCACTGTGTAAAAAAAAATAACGATGAAGTACTAGTTACTAAAATTACGATTCAATTATTTTTTTAGTACGTACTTCGATAACTTCATTGGAAGCCGGTTCTAATTTTTCTGTACGTCCGGTCAATTCTATTTTAGCCTTTTGTTCGCGTTTTTTCGTCAACATCATTTGAGAATGTTGCCAGTGTTGGTAAACTTTAACACGTTCGTGGAATGCATCCTGAAATAAATAAATGAATAGATAATTGTTTCAAACATAATTCTCTTCATTTTCATTCGCCTTATCAATAAATTTATAATTTGAGTATAACAAAATATTAATAAGGCAATGATTAACATTGAGCTCAACAAGTCCTTGAAATATTTCAATATTTTTCAAACATAATAAAGAGAATTAAATGTAACGTAAATTGAACGTCACGAAAACAACTAATTAGAATTTTTTAAATAGAATCTCTGCTCATGAATATTAAAAAGTATACACATTCAAAAAATCAATTTTCACAAAGTTCTTTACGTACTTTGACAGCTCCAATAAGCGCGATGTAATCTTTCAATAATTCGCATAAAATGGAAAAATCAGAATTGGCCTGTTCGTTGTGTACACTTTCGATCTAGAAAACGAATAATGGCCATTAATTGATCAGTATTCGTTTTTTTACAATTGATACACAAATAAGCGTACTTTTTCTTCAACATCAGCTAATTGAGATAGAGCCCTCGATAGTCCGGTATGTTCTTCGCAATTGCTCAGCATAGCTGCAGCTTTAGCGAACTGGGAAGTTGAAATCGCTAAATCCTTACGATTAAATACTAACATTTCGACGCATCCGTGTAATTTGCGCAGTTGCAAGTCAATATTCTCCAATAATACGGTTTTTTCATCGAACCACTACGAATAGAACATATTTTATCACACATTTCATACTGATAAGGAATACAGATGTCATTTAGATAAGGATTTCCGCTCTTTCACTCACTGGTTCGCTTTCATCCATTTTGAAAGTGATTTTGTTGACTGTTTCTCCGAACTTATTAAATAACCTTTTAACACCAGCTCCGCTAAGAGCCGATGTACTAGTGGCTTTTGGAAGATCGCCCTCTGCAAAAATTGGAAATAAATTACAATTTATTCAATTCTAAAAAAACTAAATCCACGCTACGAACCAGATTCTAAAAATTCTCTGAAATCGGGATCTATTTTCAAAATAGGATGCGCAGCAGTACGTCTTAAATATCTTTCCAAAGATGCTCTTCGTTTTTCCAAAAATTCAGTCGAACTGCTACCCTGATCAGCTTGGGAATTGGACATTTTAACGCGAGTAGTTCCTGTATGAGAAATACGATGAAAATTATTACGACTATATGCCTATAAGAAAATTTAAGTTTTACAAACCTAAAGCGTTCTTTTCAGGAGCTGGTGGTATAATGCGTCCAGATCGTAAATGTTTATCAACCAATTTTTCATGTAATCCGAGAAAGTCACTGAATCGACGGTGAACGCTCATGGACTTTTTTCGAAAAATGCCAATATTGGTTTTAGTTTCAGCTTTGTACGTGACATATGCGCTCATACCTTCGCCGATTTTATTCGCTTCGGTAACTGCGATATCGATAAATTGATCTCGGGATTCGTCATTGTGATCCTGTAAGAAAATTTCAGATTTGAACAGCCGGTCGTACGTGTGCTTTAGTTCACATATAACTGTAGATTACTTACGTTAGAATTACTCTCCCAAACACTAACATTTTCCATCAATTCTGACACGTTATTCATATTAATTTCGGTATTCTGTGGGAGGACTTCTTCATTTTCTTCTTCATCTTCGGCTGTGATGAATGCTTTTTCCGACGTCTACAACATAATTAGAATTTAAGAGAAAACAATGGAGATATAATATATTGTCCGATAAGAACGTAATTAGCTGGGTTTTGATACGAAGCGACAGAGGGAAGTGGGTAGAATGAAAAGATTTATTGTCAAGAAATTTATAGCACTTACGTCTATGACTGAATGGAAAAGTTCATCGTCGGCTTCACTTTTCAACATACAGTCAGTACCGTTTACTGAAGGAGTATTCGCAGCGTCCATTCTTCTTAATTCATCTACAACATTAGCATTTTATTCTTCTATAAGTTAACACGTTCACTGTTTTTTTTTTCTCTTAAATCTGATTAGATTTTGTCGACTCAATCCATAATTATTCCATGGAATCGTGAATGGAATTGGATAATACAAAATTCTTATACTACACGACCGCCAGTCAACATTACGTCATGTGGCATCTTTGTATCGTTTGCCAATCATCGTTGACTTATTTCGTCACGGTTCGCAGCTTCGTTATTTATATTTATTATCGTTATGTTGAACTTTGAGTTTTTTTTTAATTTAATTATTTATTTTAAACAGGGTTGACTAGAATCTGCTTTGAAAAGACTTGAAGACTCCGAGTCTTTTTTTTAAAAGACTAGCAGTTTTTGCGATTACCAGTCTGTATTTTGAACAAGTCTTTTAAAGAGAGTGAGTCTCTGTTTCGAGTCCCAATATTTTTGTTTTTCTTTTTCGTCAAGTTGTTGAGAGTAGTTTACATATTATGTGTATTGAAAATAAAAAATAAATTTTATTTGTAAAAGTAACCATTTCTCTTTTTTCAAGATTTTCTCTGTCAGTTTAATTAGTAATACAATACAGATTTTGCCTTTAGTATCATTTACGTTTAAAACTACACTGTAAGTTATTGTTGATAGAACAAAAATTAATAAT
Organism: Ferrisia virgata; assembly: GCA_900060175.1. Lineage (NCBI taxonomy): Eukaryota > Metazoa > Arthropoda > Insecta > Hemiptera > Pseudococcidae > Ferrisia > Ferrisia virgata. The sequence continues at coordinate 10,561 of FIZR01028564.1, read as the reverse complement.
AATTAAAAGACTCGGAAAAAAGAGACTCTCAATAGACTTAGACTCACCAAAAGACTCGAAGTCTTCCTGGTGAGTGACTCGCTACATGACGACTCGGAGTCGCAATTTCCAAAGATTCGAGCGTTAAGACTTGGAGTTGCAATTTTTAGAGACTCTGGTCAGCCCTGATTTTAAACCAATATTAAAATTTTATCATCTAATATTCATTTCACTCGCAGGATTTTCATTTGAAAAAACCGAAAAAAGATTTGGAAAATTTTAGATACTCACTGACGATGTTTTCTTTTTTTTTCATCATCCTATGCAAGACTGTAGTCCTAAGGTATTTGATTTTCTTTGAAATTATCTTCGTCAAATGCAAATGATTAATGCATCTAGCGGTTAATAATACCTAGCAAACTAGCAAATAACAAAATAACCAACAAAGAATCCCTTAATTCTAAAATTTCAAACATAAACATAGCTTAAGTTTATATTTTCAATCAATAAATTTTAAGTACGCTCTACTTTTACCAAATGCTACACGGAACTTGAATATTACTAAATAAAGGAGTTTTCAGCATTTCATTCGTGATGAATACAAGAACAAACTTACTCAGATCATACGTCATTAATTGTGGGTACTCACGACTTGTAATCAATGATCTCATTAATCTATGATGAAGGCATTTCAGTTTCATTTTTTCGATTTTGGTCAATCTATTAAGTCATAGAAAATTGCATAATGTTGGTGTCGTGTAAGCACTTGTTGATTTTAATTTTCAATCCTTATGAACATCAGCAGAAAAAATTAATCATGGCTGTAGTTCGATAACTAGTAGAACGCAACAATACCGGTTTCACAAAACATGGTAATTGTAATTTTTTAGAACATTGTATTTTTCCTAATTTTACTTGAGTAGGCAGCCAAACTTCTTCAAGTATTGCGGATATGTTCCGATTATACGTACTACAAACAAAAATAGAATTAAATTTATTTACGACGTGGTACGTTGAGACTTTCAACTTTGATTTGGATAAATCTAGAAAAGTGATCGTGATACTTTTCATAGGTTTTATTAGTATTTGAAATACCTAAGTTAATGAAGAGAAAATTAATTAAATTTTCGATTCAATGAACGAATATCATAAGATATTTCATTACTTAATGTAGGATATCTCTCCTACATATTACTGTACTACTAAAGTATTCATCGCTTGACCAGGTTAACTCATATGTATCCTTACAGTAGAATTGTTTCAACTTCATGTCAAATTAAAAGTACTTGTCTACGTATTTTAGAAAAATTCACCTTCACAGTAGATTGAATAAGGATTAACATGAAAAAGTCTACGAGCGAGAACAAGGAGGTACTCAGTGGAATAATTTTGTGTGCTTTCCGATTTTTTTTTACTTTATTGTATTAATTTTTCAGATTTCATTAACATCAGTTAACTGAAATTCATTTCCATTTTTTACGCAATGAAGATAATGCGAAAAAGCATGACTTGTCTTTTCAATTTCAAATGATTAGGAATAAGAAGTTTTTTTAGCATGACAAATTCTTTGCGTTCACTCTGAATGGTATTAAATATTTCATTTTGCCCTTTCACGACAAAATCCGGTATGGCGGTTCATTTGCATAACATAACAAATAAATAAAAAAAAAGACAAACGTATATATAATTTATTTCTTTATCAAATTACGAAGGAATATGTAAAAAAAAAAATAAATAAAAAAGAACGAAAATGAAAACACGTAATCTAGTCATTAATGCATTAAATTAAGTATATATTTTAGGTAATTTATTCCATTGGTCAGGCAGAGCGCAAAGCCCATTTAATATATTTATTGAGTTAGTGTAACTAATTTTCTAATTAAGTATTTTGGCAACAAGAATGAGGATGTGAAAATTTTCAAACTTCCTTTTTACATAACTTACCTATAATAAATAACAAATTCGATAATTCATCGTCATCTTGGCTTTTTTGCGGTTATAAATATTTCATACAGATTTATTTGTAGTTGTAGGTAGCGATAATATAGCTATAAGAAAAGAAGTACCTAACCCCTTTTTTTTGTGCACAGATTATAGGTCTTGAACATAAGACGTAGACGTCAAAGATTTCGTAATGAAATGCATTTTTTTGTTCCATAGTTTTTTTCCTACTTTCGCCCTCAAAAGTTGTCGCTCCTCCCAGCTACTGTAATAAACCAACCTGATCTTAGGTTTCGGCAACATATCAAAAAATCTTCATCAACTGCAACCTGAAACAAGTTTCTATAAATGAAAACAAGTCTACAAATATCTAGTTTTTTCTCGATGCATTTTCACCAACATCCCTTGCTGCATTCAAAATAACAGGATTTCTTCTTTCGGTAGATACTGGTTTAAATTGATATTTTTGGGGATACTTGGATAGCTTTTTGTAATTTTCTTAGAACTTATTTGTAACGTTTTGAAAGTCATGTGTGTTCAGTTCATCTTATGCATAGAAGTGAATCGCGTATATTGAGAGTTACTTTTTTTTCAGTAGCATCCGTTTTAAGTATAACTATGAAAATATATGTAAATTGGCATAGTAGTTAGGAGTCAGAGTATAAATTTATATGATAACCGATTTACAATATTTTTCGGGATAATTGACCTTTACAATGAGCCTGGAAGAAGGTAAGTCATTTTGAATATTCTCAATTACCAATTTATACAGATACCTATTGAAGTAAAAGGTAATCATACGTTCATGTGTAACTAAAAATGAAGCTATAAAATGACTGGAAAGTACAAAAAAATAATATCCTAATGATTATAAATTGCTTTAATATGAATTAATTAAATAGCGAAGATCTACTTTTATCATTTGAACTCTCGGCAACGTACGTTACGTACGTAGACCTACCCATTCAATTTACATGTAACATTAAAATCTGTCACAAATTAAAATTTATAGTCCAAATGTAAATCACTAGTAGGTATTTTGTTAAATTCAAAATGATCCTAATCTTATATTTTAGTATAATGTAAAGCATAAAGTCCACAAAATACGATTTCTGGATACAGATAATAACGTTGAATCAACTATTAAATAAATTTTATTGATTGCTTTTTTTTCGTTGAAGTGTGGATTTAATTAATTTCAATTCATGTTTGTAGAATACATTCAACGTTTTTATTTCTATTTTCTAACTCATCGGCTGAACGAAGGGCGAATTATTCTTTTGAAGTTTACGACTCCAATAATTACGAATGAACGGATTATTCGAATGTTGTAAGTAAAATCTGTTTATGGCGAAAATGCTGAAAGAAAATACGTTACAACGAAAATCAAAAACCAGTTTCATTAAACTGGAAGCCATGTTTGATTAAATATATGACGCTCGTGATAAGTTTCGTAACATATCGATGATTATTTTTAAATGATTATCGATCGAAGCAGAAAATGGTTGTCTATTTGGGATGTATCCGTTCGCATTCATTTTCTAATATATTTACAAATTCAGCAAAATTTCTCTATAATAGATACTCATCACGAATTATGTAAAGTTTTGGCCACCACTGTTCCATGCTGTCTTCGTTTTATTACGCATACAAAATGGAAGATAAAAGTGAAAAATGGTTATTCAGTTGCTGAACTTAACAAAATGACTAGAATATGTAAATTTTATAATAGGTGGTTCAAAAAATTTATGCCATTTCAAATTTTTACATTCGGTACCTAATTACACAAATTTTTCTTCGCTTCATTTATTCACATAGAATACTTTTTTTTTCTATCGTTGGCAATCGCCATAAATGTATCTATGCGGGAAATAACGCGAATAAATTAGCTTTTTGTTATGACATCGTATCGAGTATAAATTTTTACAATAATTATGTAATTTGAAAGTAAGAACCGAAGTAAACCATTTGATATACCAATAAACAGCAGCCATAATTTTAATTGGAAATTTTAATGTTGTAGGTCGATGCACCGTTGATTCAATTTTATATGCAAATTTCATAAACTGAGCAAGAATGCAGTTTACGTACACCTACTTGATTTGTATCAAAAACCTATTCATACGCCGATTCTAACGTAATAATATCATGATTTTTTTTTTTTTGAATTTTGATGCGATTTTTTCTAATTATTGGTTACCTACTTAAAAGTTGAATGTCATCCTCAGGCTAAAAAATAAATGAAGAACATAATATCTGATGAGAAAATTGCAGATGAAATATTGAGCCATAAAATACCAATGTGACGGATCATTTATCCAATCGTGGGCACATCAACTTGAAATTTTTCGCATCTATATTGAAGTAGCGCTGCGATATCTTCGTAAAGTTAAAACGAACAGGGACGAAATGAATGAATAGAATAGCAGAAGTTGATCATTGAAATCAGTGATTCATACAGTTCAAACCACTATCATCGAAAGGAAAGAATAAAAAGAAAAAGACTTGGATCAATATGTTATAGAAAGACCAACGAATGCTGAGAGGTGAAGAGATGAAGAGAAAACTTGATAATTATTGTTTAGATGTTTACTTACCTCAATTGGTCAATTTTTACTAATATTTCAGATCCAATGAGGATCAAATTTCAATTCAAATGAGTTGACTTCATTTTTAATTTTTCACAGCTCAAGTATCTCTATCGCATATGAGCTCAAGAATTATTCTGCTAAACTCTCGTTCGTTGGACTGTCAACAGAAGAATTAAATTGTAATTTTAATGTAGATTATTTCCTTACTACTGGTACCGATTGCTCAGTTCATGGATTATGGCATTGGCTCTTGGTTCTACCATAGATTAATTTATGGTTCTACGCAAAAAATGAATCATACTTACTTGACTCCAGTGTTACTGGTTCTCCTTTTTGTTTTTGTTCTTACGAATCCAAATTTTTGCTCTCGTTAATTTTGTCTTAATTTAAATTAGTAAATTTTGTTCTTGTTTTTTATTTGGTTTTGTTTGGCTCTCTGTTCTCAATCTTGTTGATTTTTGCTATTTTGCTCTTCAACTCAATCCCCCAAATTTTTGAAAATTCAACTAAAAGTCGTCAAATCAGTGAAAAAAGTTATGAGAATAAGAGCAAAACCTTGGAAAAAATCACTAATATGCGCTTGAAGTACAACAAATCGAGAAAATATCTGCAGAAATTCAAAATAAATAAAAAATGCAAAAAAAAATCGCGTCATTGCAGATGTTACGTCATATCAACAAAGCCAAAAATTTCAAAACAAACAAAAGTCAAAAATTTCGCGGAAATTTCCGTTAGAAGACCGTCCATGTTTCCATTTATTTAATTTTTAATTTAAGTTAGTAATTAAACCATTGAAAATCTTATCGTTGTATATGTTTAATTATTATAATTGTGATATTAGTAACTTAAGTAATTCATCTACGATAAAAACTCATTCATCCGCGATACTTGATACGATGCGCACCGTTGGACAGCATCGCAACAGGTAAATTTCTTCGTGTTTTTCTAAATTGTTACACGGACAGATTACTTTAAATGTATCGATATATGTATCTACCTTATAATCACGTTAAAATGACAATAAAAATTTACAACTCTGCTGTATGATTAATCGAATAAGTAAGATTTCCAAGAAATTTTGTCAAGATTAATTAAAGCTTACGTGTGATTCATTAAGTCAATTTTATTATCACGTTACGTTGCGTATTGAAATGATACAGCGAAAAAAAAAACAACACAATACCACGTAACGAAGTAGTAATTTTCTCGATATCAATCAATACTAATGTACGAAATCCGGTAAGTTATCAAGTTTGGTTTTTCTTTATTCCAGATAGGAACCGAATAAGATATATGCGTGTAACATGCGATGGAACTTTTCGCACTTCGTAACGGAAAATTCATCTAATCGGCGAGGGAGAGCAAAGTAAGAAGCGAATTTTAACGGTACATTAAGAAATACATAGTACGTATAAGTCGTCAAACTATATTTTGTTCACTACGACGTGGTACATAATGAAGAAAACTTGCGCCCGAAACATCTGTTTCGAATACACCTTGATTTTTTGAATAATAAACAGATAAATCGGCGATCCAACAATTTTTAATCTTCAATATGTTTTTTAGAATTAATAAAATAGAAAAAGGGAAAACCGGCGAGCTCGACGAAGAATAAGAAAATTTACATTAAAAAGTATACCCATTCTCACGCTACAAAGTGGACTGTCCAGTTGTTAAGGAGGGATTTCAATCCGCCTTTGCATGGTCAGTTTGTTCTAAAACGGGATTTCGCCGATTCTTCTTCAGCATTTACGAGGGATCAAATAACCGAACCCCTTTTTTTTCACTCAGCATTACGCATAAATTTTTATAAACTAGTTCTCAAAAAGTCGACTTTAAATTGTCCCGATTGAAAATGACATTTAGATTAGATCCGTTCTCATAACGGAATTAAAATTCTACCGACTAGTTTTCGTTGTGTCTTCGTTTCTTTTTTCTTCTTCTTTTTCAATCCTTTTTCGTTTTGTAACCGTTTTGAAATTTTGTACTGGTTTTTTAGCGTGTCTGTATGTGTCAAAATAACGAAATGAGATTTTTCTATGGTTTTTGTTCATCTTATTTTTCAACGGTTAAATTGAACGTAGTGTTCCGTTTTTTTAATACTTTTAGGTTTACCAAGACGACGATGATGATGGTGATGATGAAATCAAGGTGTAGCAAGGGTTTCGCATTATGATCGTATATTTTACTATTTTAGCCTGTTTATAATAAGTTTATCTAAAACCGATATCGATATAATTATTGGTTTATTGAGCCGAGAAGTGAAACTTTCCACGAATTAATTTACCGCACGGTTTTGTTTTGTTTTACTTCTTTTTTTTTTTTTTTATCAGCAACACATCTTAGAAATAACCTAATTTTACGATGTTACGTTTTTTTTTAGATACTTTACTACCCAACACCCCCGTGTAATTTTAATTTTTAATTAAAAACAGCCCGTGTAATTTAAAATTGACGACGTTTTAATGCTTCCGATGATTTACAGCTTTACACGAGACACGATTTTGCTACGGTTTTGTTTCTAAACTCTTTCGCGCAGGCGGCGCTGACTAAATGAAGAGGAGAAAAAAAAAAATGAAATAAAAGGCCCGCCAGCTAAGCCGAAAAATGATTCATGTAACGAGTCGCAATTTTAAATGCTGCGATTATCAGCCACATAATGGAATAAGTTCTCTTTCCAAATACCTGCGTACTTTGCCCGTAACATCGAACGATAGAAAAAAAAATGGAAATTAAGGGCTTCCAGCGGTGGTATATCGATTTTAAGATTCGACGTCGTCACCGCCATTACCTATTATTCCGGTGTACGTGAAAATTACGAGTAAACAAAACGCCTCAGGTTGTCCGGCACCGTTTAACTTTTGCAGTTCCAGGCTCACATTGTATTACACAATATAATACCATATAAGTGTGCACCGTGTGCAGTACAATGCGGGCAAGATAGACGAATCTGCAATATGTCATAGGTGCAAATAACCGGTTAAAATCTCATCAACCTGTTTTAATAAGGAGAGCTTTTATTATTATTGTTTTTTTTTTTTTTTTTTACTAAAACAATACGCCAAAAATCCGGTTTTATAATAAGACCCAGACCAAGTACGAAGAAAGGTAATAGACGAGAGGAGATAAAGAAAAAGGCAATTTTTATAGTAAACCTCGGACAATCGAGCGGAACGTGCCTGATCGAAACAAGTTTTCCCTACATTTAAACCGGAAATAAGGTTTGGTTTTTTTTTTCTTCTTCTTAATCAATTTTGGAACCCGTTTTATTTACTTATTTATTTTTTTCCCTCCTGGTTCTAATTACTGTCCGACTTATGGTCGCGTGGAAGCTCATATTTGTTATTAAAAACCAGTTCTTTCAAGAGAAGCGCGAACCTCTCTCTCTTTCTCTCTCTCTCTCTTTAACGTAAACGGTCCTCTCTTCTTCGTAGTATTAATTTATTTTAACGATATCAAAACAACGTTTAACCCACGTGCTAAGCTTGCCTCTACTTGTTGCATATACCTCGCTTCTCTTCCGATTGTTAGAACAATACCAGTGTATGGTACACGATGACATAACACCTCGTCGCCCGTTTGTTCTTCTAACGTTAAAGAATGAACGTTGTTGGGTTGCTGTTGCTTTTTCACGTTTATTGAACTAGTCCGCGCCGCCGCCGACGTCAAATATGAATGAAAACAAAACCGGTAAATTATACGTGGCTAAATTGTTTTAACACGTTCAATCGTGGTCAAAAGTTAATTGCTTTGGATTGTGATGAGCGTAAAAAGCGACCTTGCCTGAGTTGTGATTGCCCTCTTCTAACCAGTTTTTGATACGAAATGGGTATACTTATGTGCTATTGTAATTGGTATTTTTCACCTTTTTGATTTCGTTGTCTTTATTTTTTGCACGATTGTTTAGCTTATCCATCTACCAGCCCGTATTATTGTATTATTTTGATGTTGAAATTAATCTCTTTTTTTTTTTTTTGATTATTATGATTGCAGATGACCAACGGGTGAGTGATGAATTTGTTTGGTAATTTTAACGGCGATGGTATAAATAGGTGAAGTTAATAGATGCTCGTAATCTTCTTATAATCCAATTCCTGTTCGAGTATACGCGATTTGAAATACCTAATCCGACAATACGAATATTTACGTGGTGTAATTTGAAATATTATCTGCGTTATCTGCGGTTATCAATGAACGAATATCTGTTCAACAATACGTTAGAAGTAATAACGAAAAGTATTTGGTGAAATTAGAAGTACAAGTTTTGTATTTTTGAGCTTGATACACCGAAAGGTACCTAAACTTTTTAAGGTGTTGGCAGATTTGCGCCATTATTTACTTTCAGTTTGATAATGAAACTGTACTATTGGCAAATTTGAACTCTACGTTGTAAAAAACTTGAATTTTTTTGTTTACAGCAATCATCATCCTGTGTTTTTTGAAGTCGAAGTGGTTTTGATAATAGACCTACTTTATAATCTTCGGGTGCAAGGGCAGCTTCATTCGACCTACAGGCTAGTTTCTGATTGCAATTTGAGCGATTAAATCGAACGACAAATTGAAAAATAATTTTCGGCTGTTATTTATAAATTTCCATAATTTTTGAATTCGAATTGAAAAATACGCTGTAAGCTGGTAAAAATCGTTATAAATGACTGGGAAGCAATTGTTAAATGAGTTGGTGTGATGAAAATGACTCGATCACGTTGTTCTTACCACATCAATTTGTTGAATCTGTCCAATTATTATGTTTGCAATTCTGGTTTCTGTCGTCGGTTGATAAGTTTATTTGAAATTTGTACGTTTTTATGTCACACGAGTATTCATTTTTATAATACTTACATATATATTCCCAACCAAGTAAACAGGAGTACGTAAGTGAGCCATTTTGTTGTTGATATCTGCCAAAATTTTCGTTCTCGCGTCTTCGCTTCCCTCATTCTTTATCTATTGTTTTATCCAATGATAAGGTGATGCAAAAGACCAGCATAGCTACAATTTAATTTTTCTTTTTTTTTTACGTTTGAAATTAATGTTATGTGAAATTTATTTATAATTTTACATCCGAAGTGCAAACATTTTTTGCATTTTTTTTTTTACCATTTTTGAATATTTTAGACAATTTTTTTTAATTTTATATGTTTTTAGGTGTTTTTTTTTTTGAAATATTTGAGGTCAGTGACGTAACACTAGCAAATTAGGAGGGAAGAGAAGGAGATTTGTATCCTAAATGAATAAATAAATAAATAAAAATATATAGCTGAAGCCAAGCGAGAGTGAAAATTTTGTAACATTTTGAGGGTCAAGGGTTGGAAAATGAGTATTTTGATGTATTTGCTGGGGAGGGTTTTGTTTTCTATTCTGGCTTTTACGTCACTGTTTGACGTGTATAATTGCCTTTTAAGTGATCTCATTTTCCCTAATTTTACACTTTAAAAATAAAAAAAAAGTTTTGAAAATTTTTTCAGTTTTTTGTGTTATCTAACTTATGAAAAGACGTATTCGATCACTTTTATGATTTTACTCATTTTTGTTTTAAAATTTTTGGTTTTTTGAAATGTAAAGTATTATTTTGACTGATTTTATTCAACTTTTTACCCATTTTGGAAGGAAAATGCACGTGTATTGAAAATTTCTGAGTTATGAAATGATATTTCAACATGTTTTTTTTTCATAACTTTAAACGTTTCTTTATTGAAAATTTTTTTCACAATTTTTAGAATTTTTTTTGGTGTTACATGACATTTTAAACGTTTTTTTAAAAATAATTTTTACTTCTTTGTAGATTTTTTTTGAGATTTCGATTAATTTTATTCATTATTTTACAATTTTTCAGAAAAAAATAGCATTTTTTAAAGATTTTTTCAGGTTTTTACGTTTTTTAAGCTTTTATCCTGGGCGTGTGTAATTTCCAAAACTAGTACACCCATGGGGGGGGGGATCTAAATCTGATTTGTTAATTTGCATTCTTTTATTAGATATAGGATTTTGAAGATTTGAGATGAATCATCAGGAATGGTTTCAGAGTTTTCTGGTATATTTTGTTTTGA
>FIZR01028559.1:0-29222 GCA_900060175.1 Ferrisia virgata | reverse complement strand
CTTCTATCTAATTGGTGAAAATTTTCTTTTTTTGGTACTTTTCTTTTTTCGATGGGCAATTGAGCTGCCCAAGTTTTTCTATATGTGGGAGGTAGTTTGTTTTCGTTCCCATTTCCTGAGATAGGATTTAAAATTGTGTTCTCCGTAGCCGTGGCGAACCTCCCAATCTATCTTCGGATAGATTGCGGATTCTTTTGGTTTCCCCTCCCCCCGAAACCATACCACAGAATAATGTTGTCGGCAGATTTAGCATAGTTTGCTTCTAAACAGGGATCTGTACAGTTGAAGTAAGAAAATTCTAGGTGGGTTGAATTTTGGGTTTTTAATTATTTTCAGAATGTTCAAAGTTTTCATGAGGTCCCTCATGTATTTCAAAAAATATCAAATACGGCGCAATTAGAATAAAATTTCACATCTAACGTGTTAACTGCAATACTCCCACCCCTCTTCACCATACTAACGTTCGAAATAAGTGATTCGACTATGTCTGTAAATTGAAAATTTTCATCGTGGAACATAACTGGGGATGTTTACAAATATTTTTAAGCGCAAAGAACCACTACTAGCTGATTCCATATCAAAATGACCCAAAGAGTAACTCGGATCTTCTAATTTCACTCAAATTTTTTTTTTATGAATTTCCCGGTCTAGTGAAAGAATCGCCGTCATTTCGATCCTAACCTTTTTGGAAGATGGGAAGGTGGTCATTGCCATTTTCGAGCAAACGAAATTTTTCATCAAACATGAAGACTCATAATTTCAAGACTGATTAGCCTTAGGATAAATGTGTTTGCGCGGTTTCGTTGGTATTTCAATGAAAAGTCAAAATTTTAAAAGCTCAAATTTTAATTTTCAAAATGAAAGCTCAACTTTTCAAGGTGTGTATTAAGTTTGAAAGCCACCATTGAAAAATTTTGAAAAAATCACCCCGAATAGAACTTTTTACGCTAGTTTTAGCTGATTAATTCTAAGAATAGGATCAGGAGTTCTCAATTTTGGTAAGAATTCAAAAAAATAGTAAAAGTGAAGTTACGTATCGATTTCTTTTAATTCAAAGACGCTAAGTTTGATTATCGACTTATTTTTATGATCCATCCCTTCTAAATACCCCCACCAGCTCCCTCAATATGGTTAAAATTCAAAAAATTCCAAAAACGAATTGACATGCAAATTATTACTAATTTGAAGTCCGTGAGCATGAATATTCATATATTTTTTTGGATCCGTCCCTCAAGTGCCTCCCCCCCCCAGCCATCTGAAAAATTAAAAAATACTGCAAGATGGTGAAAATGACGTTTAGTATATCGATTCATACTAATTCGGTACCGCTGAAATCGAATATCTACTTACTTTCTTGATCTGACTCCTTCGTGCACTAAGCTGACCTTCAAATTACCGAAAATTTGAAAAATGTAGGTGCTGAAAAATCGGATTGAGAAATTAAGCCGATATTCAAACGTCGCGCCCTCGAATCAGTAAGAATCGACACGTCACATCACGTTTTCAATCTTTCTATATGTTAACCATTGGAAGAGGGGGGAGGGGAGTTGCGGATTCGGATCAATAAAGTAAGCCGATATTTACGCTCAGCGACCTCGAATTAGTCAGAATCGATATGTCAATTCATTTTTTCAATTTCTTTGAATTTTGACCATGTTGTGGAGGGGGAGGGGTCAAAAAAGTAAGCCAATATTTCAACTCAGCGTTCTTGAATTGGTAAAAATTGATGTACCATTTTATTTTTTTCATGTTTTAGAATTTTAATCAAAATTGTGGACCTCTCTGCCCCGTAGAAGTGTTGAAATTCCATTTTGAATGTTAGTTGGTTGAAACGAGCATAAAATGGTCTTTTCGTGGTAATTTTTTCTAACCTTTATACTCATCATAAAAAGTTCAGCTTTCATCTCAAAAGTTTAACTTTGAGCTTTTAAAATTTTCACCATCGATTCCAAACCTGCTTTGAATTACCCATAAAACTGCGAAAACTGATTTACTACATAAATCTAACCAATTTAGAAATAAGAAAATTTGAGCTGTTTGATAAAAAATCGCGATTGTTCGAAAATTACAGCCCCCCCCCCATCCGCTCATTAATTTTTTTAAATATTCGAAATGTAATTTTTTTTCTTCAATCCACGAGCACCAAAACTGCCAAACCGTTACGATTTGGAAACAATTCAAAATTCATGTCAAATTATATGTAGGTCTATGTCGTATAAAATGGGTATTAATGAGCACCCTTTTTGTATCCGTCGTTTCAGTTTTAAATTTTTTTGAAAATTCACCAAGCAGGCGAACCTCTGCATTATGAAAAATTGAGGCACGAAGAAACACGAGATGAGGAGGGGTTGGAATGAGGAGTGGTTGTTGAGATTGAAAATATTTTTACAGACCACCAAGTAGGTTTCATGATGAAATTTTTCAATCTGCAGATAGTTTGAAATCACTTATTTTGAACGTTGATATGGGACGGAAGGGTTATCGGGAAGTGAGGAGTGGGGGATATTGCGGTTAACACGTTGGATATAAAATTTTATTCTGAATATTTTTTGCGATCACTAGTTTTGCGTTGTATTTGATATTTTTTATAATAAACGAGAATAACTTAATTTTAAGCGTTTCGATAAATACATTTTTGAAATTTGGGACGCAAAGGTTGCTTCAAATGCAATTTTTGTGATAACCAAAAATGTAGAAAATTTTTCAAAAAGAAAGTTTTATTTGAAAATTTTTTTTGTATATGCCATAGAAGGGGAGATAGGTGCATTTCTAAGAAAAAGGACTGGATTCTAGAGAGGCGAGAGGCCAGAATAAATCGAACCGAAGCTTTTTTTTGTCTAAATACATTCTAGATTAAAAATCAGTGGTCAAAATTCTGTTTACATTTGGTGCGAGTGGAAGCCTTTTTTTTTTTGCAGTAATTCGACTATACTATTTGTAACGTATAGCTATATATATATATAGATGATGCTAGGTACTTGTTGATTTAACGCGAGCTAAAAAGTTTTTCTAAAAAGTGTATACATTTTAGAGTTAGGTAAACTTACCGAATAACATCGCCTCTTTGTTGTCCATCTTTTGAAATATACTTTCTTTGTTACCCTGCCATAATAATGGTAATAACGTGGCTACGCAGCGAACTCGTAAACTGCCTTCGATAAAATGTTCGCTTATGAGTCGCATCCGAAGACCTAATATCGATGAAAGTAAACCGTGAGTATGATTTATTGGCGGATATTCTAGTAAATTTGAATCGGATGCCTGAAAGAAAAACCAAAATAATATCGAAATTTTAAAAATAGGCCTATATATTTTCGTATTAATATACGAGTGTACGATTTAGGTATATAAGAAGGTAACGGTATAATCCTAATTTAGAGCTAAAATTACAGAACACGTGTAGCTAGCTGTAGACCTATATTACAATAGCAGACGATAATAGAAATAGAATGATAATACGTAATGTAGGTAGGTCTAGGTATACAATACAGTAGATAGCATAGCTAGGTAGTAGGTACATGTAGATAAACATTATAAATGTTCGTGAGGTGTAATAAACGTGTAATTACAAATATCTTAATTATGTTTCGCAGGTTCATTTACCTAGTACACAGCTTAGGTAACATTTACATCTCCACAGAATGAGAATACCCATCATGCAAGCTGCAAGGATATATTATATACTCCATACTGCTATTAGAGGCTTCTACGTAAGTCACGTTTATTGTTAATTTAAAAAAATTTCAACTCGAACAAAAATTCGATTTAATAAAAAATAAGGCCAAATTCTCCTTTGATATTAAAAATTGAAAAAAATTATCCTGAAAAGAATATTGTGGACCAAAAAAAATTCAATACGAATTCATTGGAAATGTTACACAGCTAATCCAAAATTAACAGAAATTACGAAAAAAAAAAGTATCACCCTTTATCATAACTTCTCATTAAAATAACATAGGTAAGTCTACTGGTATTTCGATTTTTTTTTAATGCATAAAATGGCAGCATTATGTAGTAAGATGAATATTTAATAACGCAACAGCTGCAGACATCATAACAATGTTGTTTTATTAAGCATTACATCGAAAAAAATTTTTTTTTTTTGAAATTACTGCCTTAAGAAATGTAGGTACTTTTATTTATCTGATCTCATGAGACTGCAAGCACATTAATCTAAGCAGAAAAAAAAAGCTCGGCTCAGATTAAAGAATAAAAAGATTATAAAAGAAAAGAACAGGATAAGAAATTTCACGTAAACAATATGAGTTGGTTTCGTCTTCACGTTGAGTTGAAATTTGTTACCATGTTCGTGAAATTATTGAATTTTATTTTGAAATCGGTGAACAGTAATAGGCACTAGGGCGTTTCAATTTTAATTTTTTTTTTCAAAAATTGAAGGGGATAGTGAAACAAGGTTGCAAAATTATGTCAAACGAACGTGATAAAAAGTACTCTTCCCCATTTTGATTTAAAATTTCAAAATATACATAAACTATCGAAAACAAAATTTTTTTTAAATTTTTTATCCTGTTTTTCTATGTTATATTGTAAATTAAAACCAAGTTATTACGGTCTATCGACTAGAGCAGATGGGGTGGGGGGAGGATATCAACAAAATCCATCTTGGAGTCCTAGAAGACCATTACGATCATTTTTTGGCCCTGTTTGATATTTATGTATTTTTTTTCTTCGTAACTAAAAATCATTTGCTCAGCTCGATTAGGCTATTGGTAGTGAATTCGATATTTTGAAGTTGAGATGACCTCGGGTAAAAATTCAATCGTGTCCGAATTTGGGAGAGGGGCTGCTAAGAGACTAAAATCGCAAAAATTATTTCTTTTCAAGTAAATCAACAGACGATCCATAGTTGCATATTATATCCAAAAATCAGTCTCCTAGATCAATTTGGTGGGAAGTCATGAATGCTTTTCCCGTTTTTGACCTTGAAAAGGGGTTGTGCCTCCCCTATCTCCTCTCCAAATTGAGCTAGATAGTAGAAATTTGGTATGTAGAGGTTCAAAATATGCTTTTTGGGGGGTCTTGACTTTTCAATCTCATTGCACCCTCCCCCTCCACTCTTATCATTGAGGATCGCTTTTTTCAATTCGCATAATTATAATATTTCACGAAAATCAGACTGGAAAAGTATTGCTTTGCAATGCCTGATCAGTGTAATGAAATACAAAATATGTAATCTCATCCGATAAAAGTATTTTTTTTTGCCTTTTCGCCTCAAAAAAATTCAAAATATTCGATCTCTACCATTTTTAAACATGATTGTAAAATCCTTAAAAAACAAAAAGAAATCGTGAACTAATGTACATATTTGAACCCAAAATGACCACTGGTCCAGAATGGAGTGACGAGGGAATGGTCAGAATCGAAGAAATAACGATACTATGCAAACTTGATGAAATTATATTTTTTTTAAAAAATATAAGGGCTGGGTAGAGAGTGAGGACCGATGAAATGAGTAAAAGTGATCAATGAACGAATTGTTTAACCCAAAATTTGAAAGGGGCAATGATTTATAAAAATCAAAAATTCATAGTTAAGATTCTGTGATTAAGAATTCTAGCGTAACTCCTGAAGACGAGTAAAAATTGTCCTTCAGAAAAATTGCGTTTCTTCAAAATTGAAGGGACTGTATGCGTGAAAGTTTCAGAATGCGTGACTATATTATTTTCACTGTTGGTAACACTGAATAAGGAGGAAAATGTTATTCACCTTTCATTTGAAAAGTTGTGCAACAATCTTTAATCACGAAAAATACTGTCCCTTCAAATTTTAAGTTATGCAAATTGTTCACCATTATTTCCTCTTACTTTCATCCATTTAAAATCGGCGTTCCTCGCTTGTACCTTTTGGAGGAGGTTTCAACCCGTACACAGCGTACAAAAATACAGCATAAATGGTTTAAAAAGAAATTAAATTTCAAGGGTCTAAAATAGATAACATTTTTTAAAATCAAAAATCATTTTTCTAGATTTTAATAAAAGTAGTGAAAAATCGGCTATGAAGGGTAAAATTGAAATGTTGCTTTTAATCATCTAAAATTCATACTCTACATCCATTTCAGGAGGGAATTTCTTTTAAAAAAATATGTTTATAATTTACCAAAAAATTGTAAAAAAAAATGCTGAAAGTGACATTTGAAAAAAAAATCCCGAAAAAAGTGGTAATAATGAAGAAATGCTGCCAATGGTCATTTTGGATTCAAATATGCATAAAAATGTCATTTTTAAAAAATATTTTTGAAAAAAAAATTTTTAACATTAGTTCAAATTTTTATGCAGAAAAAATTGAAATGAAAAAATTAAATTTTCGCCACATCATTTAGTGCCTATTATACAAATATTGTGAGTCCACCGGCACCGTTCACAAATTTTCAAAATAATTAAAATTCGACCCACCTTATTATACGTAGGTACACAATTTTCAAACGATGAAATTCAAACAAAAGTTTAGGTATGTAAAATTCAAAACCATTGCACATCTTCAACGTCGACATATAATGCGCTCAATGTAGGTAACCTCGGTAGGTACGGTACGGTACGGTAGGTTATGTACACCCCCATCCAGCCAGACCCGGTACACCATTTGAAATTTAAATACGAACCGCGAAACAACAACGAACGCATCGCATCGTATTTATAACAAAACACCATAAAGTCGCCACGTCAAAAAGAATAGAGGGTAAAAAAAGTCAAGTATCGTTAACGAGCACTTGGTGCCATTTGTTGTATAAGTATTAACTACGCTGTACAGCGAGAGAGGAAAAAAATTACACGACCTTTCCGGCTAATTACAACTAAAGCTGGCCGGAAAAAGAGTCCAGATACTATTTTTAATGTTGGCGAATGTACGTACGTACGTTACATATATGCATGTAACTTTCGCACATATGGGATACAACAATAATACACAAACTTAATAATTTCCTCGACCGAAATACTAATATATCACACCTCAGCTTTTTTTAAGTATGATAAATATTCAAGAATACTAAACATCGTTCTCTAATGTGAGCAGAAAACCCGCAGCCGGGTTCACATCAGCAGAGGCAGAGGAGGAACGAAAAAAAAAAAACCGTCATCGTCACAAAGTCAGTATGTAGGTAGGTAGGTACTACTCGTAGTTTTCACGATGATACACGCGAATACATTTAATGCACTCTAGGCCAACATGAACCGTTTTTTATTACGCTTTAAATAAAATTTATATACCCTTTATTTTGCTCAACGTTTTGAAACCTTGACTAGTTTTAACGTCAACTTGGTACTTAATATAAAAATGCTGGCGAGTTACACTACAATACATTTTTCAAAAGTCTACGCCGCGCCGCTCCGCCAACACCATCGTATTCTAGTCCTAGTCGTTATAATATAAATTCTCCAAGTACCGCCGCGAGTAGAGAGGAATATAGAGGTATATACGTAATATGCTGTGTGCGAGCTTCTCCAGACAGGAAGAGAAGTAGAGAACGTAAACTAGCAGCACATCACACAATTCACAACGTACTCGAGGTTGCATTACATAGATTAAAATTTAACGTAAACTCGCTACATATTACAAGTACATACTACGTATACGTAACGTACATATATTGGAGGTAATTCGTAGTCGACTAGTCATAGTACTTCTACATTCCGGCTGTTCCGCATTAACCTCCCTTCCCTTATACTAGGGATACGTCAACTCGTAAGACTTACATGTATAATGGTTGGTATACTCGAAAAATCAAAGGGGCTGAGTTCGTCTATTTTCAAAATTTCATTTTCGCCCAAAATTTGCCGCTCACTTCGATAACTCGTTGAAAAAAAATTAATTATGATGATAATTCGATATTTGCTCTCAAACAGTATATATGCAAAAGTGGGTCGAACTTTTCTTTTTTTGGAAATCTGCAAACGATGGTGTTACAATAGTTGCGAAATGATCTCAAAAGGATGTGGTAAAAATTTCAGTCTCCTAAATCAATTTTTTGACCTTGTAAAACTCTCTTGAAGTTCGGAAATTTTCAAAAAATCGAGTAAAATAACAATGGAATTATTATACATATTTATACTGGAAATGATTATTGTTGAGAGATTTTCAATATTTTACCTTTTTTTCTGGAATTTTTAAAAAATGTAAATCTCAGCGATTTTCACGATTTTTTAAAAAATTACGAAGGAAATTTTCTTTTGAGTAACTGCCCCCGAAATAGATTTTGGACAACAATTTGAAATTATTAGATAAAAAAAATTGTTAAAAATTGAGAAAGTGTGGATGAGCATGAGTCAAATTTCAGTTTTGCCCCATTTTTAGGGAGGAAATACTGAGAGGCCAGAAACACAAAAATTGTTCCTTTTTGAGTCAATCGATAGAGAATCTGAAGTTGTATAACATATCCAAAAATCAACCTCCTAGGGCAAGTATGCGGGAAGAAATGAGGGTTTTCCACCTTTTTGACCTTGATAAGAGCTCCAAAATGAGTGAGGAAGTTAAGATGACTTTTTGGGGGGGTCCCGAATTTTCAGCTCCATTGCAACCTTGCAACCTCTCACAACCCCAAAAATGTGTTTTTTGGTCAGATTTTCTCATTTTTTTGAATTTTTTGAGTGTGTTCCTCGCATAACTCCCCTCCAAATTGGGCTATGTACTGAAAATTAGGTATGTACATTTAGTAGGGACCCTAAATGTGCCTTCTGGGGAGGGGTCTAAACTTTTCAACATTATTTCACACCCCCTCCCCTCATAATTTCCAAAATACAGGAGATTTGCGAAGCTATTTTTTTATTTTTTTTCTTGAATACCAATTAGATTCCTTGAAAATGGAAAAATTGGGGAAAACAGATCTTAAATGGAGGAAGGTGAGTGTATCTCGGTCTAATTTTACTGAGCATTTACCGGAAAAAAATTTTTAATGATGTGAAAAAATTCTTGAAAAACGCGAAAAAACAATTCTTTAATCACCGCTGAAAAAATAATCCTCTATGGTGAATAAAATCGAAATGTTTCGCTTAATCATTTAAAATCGATATCTTAAATCTATTTCGGGGGGACGTTTCTCAAAAAAAATTTCTTCATGGTTTTTCTGAAAATCTTGAAAAAAAGCAATGTGACATTTCTTGAAAACCCCCTGCAAAAAGGAAAATAGCAAAAATTTCTCAATAATAATCATTTTCAGTCCAAATATGTATAATAATTCCCTCTGTTGGGAAAAATTATTAAACAAATTTTTATTCGATTTTGGAAAATTTTCGTACTTCAAAAGAGTTTTACCTTCGTGACTATGACATATGACATATCACAATCATGAGAATAGAAAAAAATTAGCATTAAAAGTAGAAAGTATTAAATGGGAATAAAAAGTCAAATCCTCCAAACGGCACATCAAGGGACCTTACTGACTATACCTAATCAATTTCAAGTTCCTAGCCCAATTTGGAGAAGAGTTATGCGAGGAACAAACTCAAAAAATGAGAAAACCTGACCAAAAAACCACATTTTTGGTGCTGTGAGACTAAATATACACACCTCATTTCAACTTCCTAGCTCAATTTGGTGGAGAGATTGGGGGGGAGCAGCCCTTTTTCAAAGTCAAAAAGAGGGGAAACCTCCATATTTCCCTTCCTAATTGACCCAGGAGGTTCAGCACTCCCTCCCTCAAAATGGGGCAAAACTAAATTTTGACCCAAGGTCATCCCCTCTCATATATATCTAATTCACCGCCAAACTTGACCGATTGATCGAATTGGAGCGATTTTGGTCGATAGTGAACAGATTAAATGATTTTAGACTGCAGGGAAAAAATTAAAAATGACTGCCTGGCATGGTCAAAAATGGTCGTAATGGTCTTTTAATTTTCAAAGTAAGCAGCAGGTTTGGTTGAAAATTAAATTTAGAAAATACAGTAACTCAACCCCTTCAATTTTTCGAGTATGCTAATCATTATACATGCATGTCTCATGAGTTGACCTATCAGTGAGATAAGGCTAGCGAGGTTAATGCGGAACTTCCAGTGCATATGTATTCCATATTCATACATAGTGTACAAATATACATAGACATACGTGTGCATACAAGATATAATTTCATTAATAACCACGAGGTCATAGAACTTAAACAATAAGCAATTTTAAACACCGATTCGATACTCTTCGTTACTCTTGTTCGTTCGCTAACACACACACACACACGCGTGCACACACATACATAGCTTGTAAATTACGCTATATTTTGCATTAACTTGCAAATTTATAAACGAGTTCGGCTTCTTTTGAAAAACCTTTAGTCGACTCTTTCAGTTTGAACGAGACGCCCTCGACAATGACGCCCGGACGAGGCTACACAGAGTACACGTGCTATGGTATGGTATGGTATACGAGAGTATAACAACGAGACCGAAATTAAGTGCTCTTTCGCTTTATCTTTGTGCGGTAAGAATTTGCATGAAATGTACCCGAAAACAGTTGGAGATTAAGATGATTGCAAATAGTAGCCGTAATAATTCTCAGCGGGGAGAGATTGGGGCGCTGAAAGAAGAGAGATGAAGAGGAACGAGTATCTAACGTTATACAGTACGTTGAGGTACAGCTGAAATTAAAATAATACCGTATGAATGCCGATCCCTAATACGTTGGCTTATCGTACATATTCGCGGAAGCTTAAGCGGCGAACTAACTAAATTGCGAATTAATTAACGAATCAACGGATCATCATATTGTCATTTTAGGTTCCTAGGATGCACGATTTGCCTTCGTGGTTCCCGTTTGAAAATTAGCTTGCGTGAAGTGCCAAACCTATACCCTATACCTACGCAACTAAATGTGATAAAAGTTTGAAAGGGATGCACAGAATATTGAGGAGCGAAATTTTCGCAGTAATTTCTCAAGGATAGCGGTTACTTATTCCATGTGTGTAAAAGGAGTGTAGAGGTACTTACGTTAGGCCTATTTAAAATGAAATGGTCTTTGAATCCTTGAGATTTAATAAGTGTTACGCATACCTATTATCTAGCAAATGTAACGTACTATATTCATTATTATGAGGATTATTGCTAGATACATTTTTTAAAAGCTCCACATTTCGAATTGTAACGCATACCCTGCTTGCATTCTAGGCACCTAAAAATGTAACAAATGAGTAATTTAAAAATTTCGATCCAATCATCAATCGAAGTGGCGAACCTTGTAGGCAAAAAAGTTTCCTACAAATTTTGTCGTATATATATTTTGCCTACCATAGCTATTAAAGGAGCAGCATTCGCTTGAATTTTGAAAGCCCCTTCAAATAATTAATATAGGTGAATTTTGTATGTAACCAAAAATGCAGCAAAAATAGCCTACTACAAATTTCACAATTCAAAACTACAATTTGACAATTTTTTTGTTTTCATAATAGCGCATTTCCCTACTACCCACGTGTAAAATTTTGAGAACAAAATATTTGCTCAAATCACAGTTTTGAATGGTGGACCTTGTAGTGGGCAATTTTTTCTGCATTGTTGGTTCTATACAAAATTTGCCTATATTGATTATTTGAAGGAGCTTTTAAAATTCAAGCGAATGCTGCTCCTTTAACAACGATGATAAGCAAAATATATATCTGACAAAATTTGTAGGAAAATTTTTTGCCTACAAAATTTACCACTTGGATCGATGATTGGATTGAAATTGTAAAATTACTCATCAGTTCAATTTTTAGATGCTTGTAAAGCGCCATCTCTGGGGAAAAGTAGGGCTTCGAACAGGTACGTTGAATTTGCCTCAATTTTGAAAAATGTTCATTTGTTACAATTTTAAATGCCCTTACAACGTTAGCTAAGGGGAAAAGGGTGCTTCAAATTTAGATTTTCTAAATTTTCACTTTTTTAACCTGATTTTTATGTCATATTGTCAATGAAAACTAGTCTAGGTGTCATAGTGAGAGGAAAAGTCCAGAAAATGGTTTGTTTTTCAGTCAGTCGATAGAAAATCAAAAGTTGTACAAGGTGAGCTGAATTTTTTTTGGACTGCAAATGGTGGGGTCACAACAGTTACAAAATAACCTCAAAATAATGTGGTAAAAGTTTCAGCTTTCGAGCTCAATTTTTTATACTTGCAAAACTAACTCAAAATTTACTAATTTCCAATAATTGAAAAAAATTGATAAAAAGGATTCTTTTGAAAATGTCTTTTTTGCGATTTTTTTACCCTTCTTTCTGAAAAAGTATTAAAAAAATTTTTCGCGCAATGGTCTCTTAAAAATTGGCGTAGGGTATCAATTTTAGATGATTAAGCGCAATATTTCAATTTTATCTTCCGCAGAGGATTTTTCAAGTTCGTTTAAAAAATGACTTCTTTGGGCTAAGAATTTTCTTTGCATCCTTAAAATTTTTTTACAGTGAATTCATAGTGAAATGAGCTAAGTACACTTGGCTTTGTTCATTTACGATCGGTTTCCATCGCTCGGACCCTTTTCAAAGATTCTCAATGAGTATCCCAACATATCAAAATACAGTATAAATAGTTCAAAAAAATGTTGAAAATTTTCTTTTGATGGTCTAAAATAGAGGAAGTACGTTCCTTTGAATAAACTTTTTTTTTTAATTCATTTTTCAATTTTTAACAATTAATTTTAAAAGATGTGAAAAATTACCATTATTGAGTGCCCCAGAAAAATCGGCCATGGGATGTCTAAGTTGAGTATTAATATAATTAATAATTTCATTTTAAGAAAAAATTTTCAAAAAATTTGTTTTTGATTTGTTTTAATTGTTTAAAATTAACAAACTTTGAGTCAGATTTTCAAGGTGAAAAAACTAAGTTGCAAAGCTAAAATTTTTACTATATCATTTTGAGTTCATTTTGCAACTAATGTTTACCTGCCGTTTGCAGATTTCCTAAACTATTGCACAACATACCAAAAAATCAGCAATTTGTACATTGATGGTACTCCTCGATTTAAGTAATTTTTACTCTTTTTCAAGCATATAAATTCAATATTTCAACTACTTTTTACTTTAAGGTAATTTGCCAGTAGTTGATAGATAAGAGGAAATTTTTTTACATTTTTGTCAATTACGTCGCGTGTAATGATCAAAAAATTCCGAAAAAAAGATATATTATACTCCAATGTATACCCCATCTATCCCATGTGTTATTAACCCCCCTCCCTCTCCTCCGCAACACCTAAATCACCTGCCTCTGTAAAAAATTCCGAATCAATCTAAGGCTACCTGCCAGTAGTTGATAACTCCTTTTCCTCCCCTCCAGCCGAACTCAGGCGTATAAAATCTTTTTTGTAAATTCTCTCATATGCGTCCATCATTTTGACATGGAAAACATTGCAGTATTTATTTGGGAAAAATTTTGAAAAAAATAAATTTCAAACTCGAACGCTTTGCAAAAATTTTCAGGTTTTTACCAAAACACGGAAATTTTGGACTTCTGTTTAGTAAATTGAATACAAAAAAAATTATTAATTCATGGCTGTGCCCAATAATGCCGGCGTTCTTCTTTGGATTGAATGGGCTATTCAAAATACTATTTATGTTTTTGATCGATCTCATGATTGTCTCACAAATCAGCTCCACAGACAAAATCATCAATTACTGGCATGTTATCAACTATGGGTAAATTACCTTACTGGGTACGTCGACGTTAGTTTACAAATAAGTATTTTATTTCAATGTATATAAATCGATCGATATGATAGTACACGTGATTTATTCGATAGAAAAACACGTACAGCCAGGTAATAGCGTTAAGGGAGTCACACGGTGAAATTTTCTATTAAAAATACGCCAATCTGTCGAGGCTGATTTTTTCCTTTATAATATTTTTATTCGAAACCAGGTAAGCTATTCGATTCACGATGATACGAGTACGTTCGCTGTATGACACGTCGACATCTCTCTACCTCATCTCAGATGTTATACTCTGTCTCTCCACGATGGCGGCGTAGCAACTAGGTAGTAGGTTAGGTACTGTAAGTGTACAGGTGGAGTAGCTATACTCATACGTATAGATTTAGCGTATCACGATCGACGACGGTACTTTGGTGAAACTCGAAGAGATAGAAAAAAAAATTGAAATCTTTTATCCATTACGAAGCAAGTAACGTAGCGCAGATAATAGAGAAAGCTTATAAAAGCTCGTAACCGGGGAAAAAGATTAAACCATAAAAGTTTTGCCAAGTTTACAAAAGAAGTTGCTCTTACCTGGTTATCGTTTATGTACCAGTTAAGAGTTGACGCAGGATACGATCTACCGGATGAACAATTTAAATTCAATTCGTCGCCGATTTGGTATTGTTTTTTCTCTCCTGATATTTGTGGCGCTTCTCTTGGTAAATCTGTAACGAAAAAGATGATATTACATTCGTCCTAGTACTTATAGCTATATCTATATCTAATACCTATCGAGTACCCTAAATATTTCGAAATTAATTAACGACCAATGGCTATACATATATATTTACGAACCAGCGAGCTATGTCGTGTACGTGCATTGTGACGCCGACAATTTATTAAGTTCAACTTTTACGTATATTTGCGAAATATCCTCGTAGTCCAGTCATTCTAAGTAATAGCACTGAAAGAATTCCCATTAACGATTTTTTGGTGGAGTATGTTCGGTAGATGTCCATGAATAATATAATAAAAGTCCCCTGATAGATTGAGGTAGAACGTGATCCACAGGGAAGACAGAAGTCAAGACACCTCCCCAATTAATTTTCTCGCTTTATCTCCGTAACTACCAGTTTTAACATTAAAAAAGTTATATGAGAATTTGAAGTGGACTCGGTCTTTTACAACTTTGCTTCTATAAATTTTTTCGTGAGCATGATAGGAGCGGCGGGGGTGAGCCCTCAAAAAAGCGTGTTTTTCAGCTGACAGTATGGATTGCGATAAAATTATTAAAATACCCAATTTCCGTAGAGGTCGTACTCCCCCTTTCGTGAGTCCACCCTCCTTCACCTAACAAAAATACAAGTTTTGATTAATAATATGACGAGGAATAATTTATAGGCTGATTTTCTATGCCATGTTGTTAATGAAAACCAGGCTATCACAGTCTATGGACCAATGGCGGTTGAGGGGGGGGGATACAAAGGAAATCCGTTTTGGGGTCCTGGGAGACAATTGAGACAATTTTTGACCATGTTAGATATCTATTTTTATTTCATTTTTTCCCCCGACCATTAAAATCATTTACTCTGCTCAATACTGACCAAAATCGCTCCAATTTGATCAATCGGTTCAGTTTGACGGCGGATGAGATATATATGAGCGAGGATGAGCTTGGGTCAAAATTCAGTTTTACCCCATTTTGGGGGAGGGGGTGCTGAGAATCCAAAAACATAAAAATTGTTTCTTTTTGAGTCAATTGATATAGAATCTAAAGTTGTATAACATATCCAAAAATCAACCTTCTAGGTCAATTAGGAAGGGAGATATGATGGTTTTTCACATTTTTGACCTTGAAAAAAGGGCTGTTCCTCTCCTATCTCCCCCACCCCCATGAGCGAGATAGTTGAAATTTGATATTTGCATTCAGTGGGATCCTTAGATGTGTTTTCTGATGGTTCCGACATTTCAGCTTCATTACACCCCCTCACAGCCCCAAAAATGTGGTTTTTTGGCCAGGTTTTCTCATTTTTCAAGTTTTTTGAGTATGTTCCTCGCATAACTCCTCTCCAAATTAAGCTAGCAAATTATAATTTGGTATGTATATCGATTAGTACTCTAGATGTGCCTTTCAGGGGTCTCGACTTATCAACCTCATTTTACCCCCTTACAGCCCCAAATATGTGGTTTTTTAGTAGTTTTTTTTCATATTTTTTGAGTTTGTTCCTCGCATAACTTCCCTCCAAAGGTAGGGAGTCTAGCTGTGCCTTATGGGGGTCTAGACTTTTCAGCTGCATTGCACCCTCTCACAGTCCTAAACTAATGGTTTTTTGTTTGTTTTTTCACACTTTTAATGTTTGCTTCTCGCATAACTCCCCTCCAAATTGGGCTAAGAAGTTGGTTTTAGCCCCATTAAACCCTTCTCATCCTCAATGTTGATTAGGAGTTTTTTTCAATTCTCCTGATTGTATTATGTCCCAAAAATCAAGCTAAAAAACCATCGCATTGCGATGATTTTTTTTTTGATTTTCATCTGAATAACGCCCTTGTCACCTTCCTACCCACAAATTTTTTTTGCTTTACTCAGGCTTCTTCTTGCTTAAAATCAATTTTTCTTGTATACTTCAGATAGAACTCGAAAATCAAAATCAACAACTGCTATTATTCTGCATACTGCTTCTTTTTCTATGAAATATAAATGTCATACCTAATACAAAAAAAAACTATAAGTACAAACACGTTGGTCGTGATGAATTCAGTATTTATCTGATACTCGTACAAAACAGACGTCTCTTGCTTCTCCACAAAAAAATTATTGTACCGAAATTAGTGCATGTAGCACACTTCCATCTCTCTTAATTTGCACCCCATCATCTAACCCCCACCACCTCACGCACATACCGCACCACCCTTACCCTTCTCACAAACCCTACTTTAGTATATTCTCTCGCTTTTCTCCGACTCTAACCCCCTTCTCTTCGGGCTTAATCTGTTTTTTGTAGAAGTTGAGTTCCGTTACCATTCTCTCCACTCCCCTCCCTTCCACGTAACCAGTCAACGCTTGATAACTACTACAACTACTACTCAACAAAACCTACCTTGCATACCTAAGAGTGACCCACTTTATGTGAAGTATACCAAGTACTTGTGTACATAGAGGAATGTTGAGTGGAGAAGGAGAGGGTGACAAAACCGGTGGAGTACGATCGGCACGAAAATTCCGTACTTCAGTAATTTCTAATTGCGTTATTCAACTTGCGTTGCTTGTTTCTTAAGGGAAAATATTGAAAAAAAACTACGATATGTGGGGGGAGAGGAGGTGAAGCGCGTAGTACGGATGAGGAAAATTGATATTTCCAAGGAAAATTACCATTTATGCTTAGTACGATTCAAAACGTGAAATTTCGTCACATTTTATCGCAATTCAAACTGTGAGCTGAAAAACACCCTTTTTTAGGGGCTCGCCCCTGCCGCCCTTATCACACTTACAAAAAAATTTATAGAAGCAAAGTTGTAGGAGATTGAG
This sequence comes from Ferrisia virgata, assembly GCA_900060175.1. NCBI lineage: Eukaryota > Metazoa > Arthropoda > Insecta > Hemiptera > Pseudococcidae > Ferrisia > Ferrisia virgata. The sequence continues at coordinate 12,099 of FIZR01028559.1, read as the reverse complement.
TGTACTTCAAATTGGTATATAATTTTTGTCACGTTAAAACTGGTAGTTGCGGAGATAAAGCGAAAAAAATAATCTGGACGATCTTGACTCCCCATTCCCTGTGGATCGCGCTCTACCTCTATCGATGAGGATGTCTATCGGGCATATTCTATGAAAAACTCTTCGATGGGAATTCTTCCCGTACTAGGGCTTTTTTTTACCTAGAATGACTGGACTATCGTAGTAAAGAGAGAGGATATACGTATGTATTGGATATATACTTTTTTCACGGTTATTTAAGAACCCTTTATGGCCAAAAGGAAAAAAATAAAATTCTCGAAACGAATGAACTATTAAAGCACATTAACTTTTATCGGGTCAGATGTTACAAATTACTGTACATAAGATTACCTTATAGCCAGAGCTTAAGCTATGGCGCTACCAAAACCCAGAGAGAGAGTGAGAGAGATAGAAAGAGAGGAGGGGGGAGCTGAATAAAAATATTTTTCCATGTTATACGAGAGTTTTCGTTCTCAGCCAAGTATTTTACACCGCACGTATAGTAGATATAGGTATACTTTGGTACTTCATTTATGAAGCAAGCTGAGAACGATATGAAATATTATGCCGATGTAAAAGTGAAAGAGGAAGGGAGAAAAAAAAGCACTCGAATGTATAAAATTCCCCTTCTACCCGTATAATTAGATTCGATAATTAATTAGCCTTATTTTTAACGATATTTTATGGTATTAATAAAAGAATAGACTGGAAAAAGGTTTGTTAAGGGAAGCTCTCGCAGATAATTCTCAAATAGGTATCTTTTTCTTTTTACTCGGCGAACAGATTATTTTCGTTGTAAAATGTTCGGGCTAATTAATGAGTGGTTCTTAAAATGTACCAGTTTGCTCAAACATAGGCAGCTGGTACAGAATGTTGAGTAGGGGGTAAAAGAAAAAAAATCCAAAACTAACCAACAACATCTTATTAGTTTAATATAAGAAAAAGAAACGTCATTGCCCTCGTAGTAAGTACGCAGCGACGAGAATATTTCGCGTAGGTTAGATAGGTTAGGTACTTTATAATCTGCTTCTTCATCGCGAATGCTTTGCTTATTCTATATATTAAATACACTCCATTAACCAATATCCGACGAAACGTTCTGGTATCTCATTAAAACCGCCTTTTTTCGGTACAACTTGAAAAAAATTCTTTGTTTGTAAAAGCAATCAATGTCCAAAGTAGTAAAATATCGGCGTAAAATTTGTTACCGCCGCCGGTTTCGGCGTTTTTAATGGTCAAGAATTTTAAATAACCTAGTTTCACCATCAAAAGACGACGTTTAGTACGAAAGAAAAGGTACACCGGAGTGGAAAAATCTTCTATCTTTGAGGCTGATTCGTGTTTAATGGAATTCAAATTTGCATCGAATTACAATATTTTTAAACTCGTGTAAATTTAACCTCGTCGTCGTCGTCTTCGTCGTGTTGTCGGCCCGAAAAAGGCTAAAAAATTTTAATTTTATCGTAACGCCAAGTACGCCTATCAACGAATGAATATATTAATCTTCTTGCAGGTTTTTCTTTTTTCTAATTACTTCAAAGGATACCGCGCGAGTAGATATATGGATGGTTTGTTTCTTTACTGGCGAAATATTTCTTCGAAAAATCATCCATCCAATCGAGCCGATTTTACGTTTAATGCTAAAATTCGATTATACGAGAGTATTCGCGTCGATCAACTTCGAGCAGTTTTTTCTTCACCGCTTGTATAATAGCAATCTTGTTGCTTTCGAGTTGAAATAATTTCGGATGAGGGGTTTACTTCGTCAAGATTTTTGGTATGATACGAAGAGTTTTTTTTTTTTTTTTTTTTTTCATTTTTAAGAAAAAAAAAGTATTCCGACGAAACGCTTAAGCGCAACGTAGTATTCCAAAGTAATAATATTCTTTTGTCTTCGTTTTAATAAAAAGCCTGCTCCCCTGTATGGTTCAGCTCTTTTATTAAAGACAAAATTATTAATAATGGGTCTGCAACACGAATATTATTGTCTTTATAAAATTTTTTCTTTTTCTCGCTCTCTTATATACTTGTGTTCTCTTTTAACACTCATTTTTATTATTATTTTCCTTTCGCTTTTTTTCCCTCTCATTTCTATATATTTTTCATTTCAGATGAATTTTCTAATTTTATAGAAATATGTAGTTGAGAAATTCATCGAGTGTAAGAATTTCGAGTGAAGGAAAAATATGATAAATGTAATGCACGAATACTCGTATATTAGACATAGGTGGAATAATGTTCAGTTTGAAGCAATTTCATAATATGAAAGATCTATCCAATGGTGGACTAGCTAAAAAGTTGATACTGCTGAGACCATTTCACCATTAAATAATGGTAATACCATTATGAAAATCTGGATTCATCTAACTACTCGAGTTTTGTACCGCCACATTGTACATGTTTGTGTTTTTCTACAAAATTTGTCATATACATATTTTGCTTATCTCCTTTATTGAAGGGACAGCGTTCGTTTGAACGTAATAAGCCCCTTCAAATAACTAGAAGGCAAATTATGTATGTAATAAAAAATATTACAAAAGTTGCCTACTACGAAGTTCACTATTCAAAACCAAGATTTGGACAAATTTTTCGTTTTTAAAACTTTATAAGGGAGTAATTGGAGATATGTACATAACATTTTAAGGACAAAAAATTTGTCCAAATCTTAGTTTTGAATAGTGGACCTTGTAGTAGGCAACTTTTGCAATATTTTTAGTTATATACAAAATTCACTTATATTGATTATTTGAAGGGGCTTATTACGTTCAAACGAATGCTGTCCCTTCAATAAAGGTGATAGGCAAAATATGCACATGACAAAATTTGTAGGGAAAATTTTTATCTACGAGATCCGTCACTTGGATCGATGATTACATGGAAATTTTTAAATTGCTCTTTTGTTTAATTTTTAGATGCCTATACAGTGCCACCTCTTGGGAAAAAGGGACTTTGAGCGGTTAGGTTGAATTCGCCTCTATGTGTACTATAGATCTATGCTAACACTCATCTCTATTCCATGACTACAGCAGCAGATTATCAGCCACTATTGACAAGTACGCGAGTAATGTATAAGGCGGATGAGCACATAAACGGATACGGATGCAATTTTATGTATCAGTTATTATCCGTCATTTTTTTTATTTTAGAAATTTGACGTGAAAATAATTGTTAGGTTTTTTTTTTTAGAAAGATAGGACGAATTTTTTACATTCTTTTCTTCAACGCCATTTTTAAAAAATTGAATTTCAGTTTCATAAGTTTATTGCCACATTGTACAAAATTAGTAACGCACAAGGATATAGCCTCCCCTTAATCGTGAAAAAATTGAATTTTTTTTACATTTATGCTGAATTTAATTTCCAAATTCTTAAAAACCCGTCCCTTAATTAATGAAACTTCAAAATTTTAAATCCAAACTCGGAGAAATACATTTTTTATAACTGAAAAATACCACTGATGCAAGTGAAGAATGCCTGCAAGCTGATCTCATATAAAAACGACCTAAAAAGTTACTTGGGTTTTCGATTTCACTCAAAATGCTTTTACAATTTAAAAAATGACAATACACAAACTTGGAATAATAGAAATGGAATACACCGGCGTGGAACGTAATAACTAGGAACAAAACTGCTTGAAATATACCAACTTGATATGAAGAAACATGGCATAACAAAAATGGAATACACCAACCTGGAAATATACCAACTTGGAATATATACGAACATAGAACTAGGAATATATGTACCAACTTGGCATGTATAAACTCTGGATGTACCATCTTGGGGGGAAAAAATGCGAAACATACTAATTTGGGATGAAGAAACGTGGAATATACAAACTTGGATTAGACCAATTTAAAATATATCAACCTAGAATTTAGCATCTTGGAATGTGCCGAATTAGAATATGGCAACTTAGAATATATCATCTCGAGGAAAATAAACATAGAATAACAAAAATTGAATATAACAACTGGGAATATATTAACTTGGAATGGACAAACATGGAACATACAAACTTAGAATATACAAACTTGGATTGCACCAACTTAGAATATATCAACCTAGAATTTAGCATCTTGGAATGTGCCGCATTAGAATATGGCAACTTAGAATATATCATCTCGAGGAAAATAAACATAGAATAACAAAAATTGAATATAACAACTGGGAATATATTAACTTGGAATGGACAAACATGGAACATACAAACTTAGAATATACAAACTTGGATTGCACCAACTTAGAATATATCAACCTAGAATTTAGCATCTTGGAATGTGCCGCATTAGAATATGGCAACTTAGAATATATCATCTCGAGGAAAATAAACATAGAATAACAAAAATTGAATATAACAACTGGGAATATATTAACTTGGAATGGACGAACATGGAACATACAAACTTAGAATATAGCAACTTAGATTGCACCAACTTGGAACATAACAACTAAGAATATAACCCCTTGTAATATACCATCCCAGGATGAATAAACAAGGAATATTGATTATATTAACTTGGAACGGAACAAAGCAATTAGTGTACTAATTTGGGAATGTATAAAATTGGAAACTAACAAGGGATATATCAATTTGAAATATATCAGCTTGGTCACCACTATTTGTAAGATGCATAAATTTTTGTACAAACTCAATTTCTGGCATTTATTTTAGAATTTTCAAAATTTTACTGCTTTGGAATTCCATATATTTTTTTAGACATTCTCATCTTAATCCATGTGCAATGAAGGAAAATCACTCCATATAATATTTTTTACTTGTTTTGGTCAATACTAAATTTTTAGGATGCATAAATTTTCATAATGACTCAATGTTTGATTTTTACCAGTTTTTGAAGTTTCAAGATTTTCAAGTTTTGCAGCGCTGTAACTCCAAAAGCTGTCGTTTTGTATGGCAAATTATGTATGTTTCATTACTTGAATCTTTATACAGAAGAAATAAGTAGACAAAACCCCTAACTGATATGTTCTCAACACGTCAGACTAGACCTCTGTCAAAATGGTTAGGTGGCCTATAGTTGAAAAAATTTAAAGAACTGGGCGAATTTTTTTCCTAATTTTTGTTCACTCGAATAGCAGCTGAATACATTTTGTAAATTAGTGGTCTATCAAAAAAAAAAAGTGCAAAACTTGGAATGAGAAAATTTTTTTGAAATTTTTTTTCTCTTAAATAAGTAAATTCTCCGTGGGAAAAATCCAAAAATGGCAAAAAAAAATTTACAACTTGCGTTCAGTGACTGACTAGCCCTGATGGATGATCGAGTCATTCAAGAACGTGATGCATTTCCATTTTCTAAAGCAAAGTGTTATTAAAATTGTTTGAAAGTAGAACTGGAATATTCGTATGTGGCAGAGTTCAAACTCTTCCTCCCTTCCTTCTTCAAACAGATTGATACCGCACCCGTTATACATGTGTTCGTATGTGCACATACGAGTATATCAAATGTGTACAAAATAATTCATTAATGTTAAAAATCGACGAAACTAGAGCGATAAAAAGAGAAAGAAAGGTGGGCGGAAAGAAAAAGAGCGAAAAAAAACCGACGTAGCGAGGTTATGAAATGAAAACAGAAGCGTAAATTTTTACATGGTTTGGTAAGGAGTTAAACAAAATATCAGGGTTTGCGTTCTGCCATCGTCAAACATTTTCGTATTGGTTTTTTGTGTATTTGTTTGTATTGCGGCGGGTACGTTCCACTCAACTATTTACGTTAGCACTGTTAGCAGTTCCTGGTTTCCCTTTCTCATTTCCCTTCCTTTCTCTTTTCTTCTCTTCCCTTCCATTATTTTTTTTCTGTATATTTTTCGGGATATTGGATTAATAATCGATGTTTTATTGGTAAGGGAAAAAGAACTTTTTTTTTAATTTAACTGTAATCGAGCTATTTCAAAGGATGATGATGGGTTTTCGTGGTGTACAATATTCGAATATTATTACTATTTTTTTTCTACATGAGAACTTACTGTTGGATATGTATTCGAAGTAGTCGAGTAATATTTGCTCGGTACAATGTTTTTTCGATCGTGTTGTGGGACGTACAAAATTTTAAATTTGAAAAAAAAATAAAAATTTTATAAATTGAAAGTGAAACTTATGAAATTTCATAACATAAGATCGGAAGCTATTAAGAGGGAGAAAGCGGATTGAGGGCAAAATTTTTTAAGCATGGATACAGACCCTTCCCCCTCCATTGCCCGCCATTTCATCAACGTTTTTGTTGCTGGGTTGTTTTGAGTGTTTTGATTTTAGTTTGTTTTTTTTTCAAATTATAGATGTGTTAAAAATTTGGGGTTTCTGACTTAACCTCAGACACTCCTTATCTATTGCTCCAAAATTTCAAAATTTTTGCAAATAGGTATGTTTTTTTTTAAATTTACAAAGATGTGCTGTAGTAGACTTCCAACCCCCCCCCCATCCAAATTTTTTTCCCGAATTATGGATATGTTAAAAATTTGAGCTTTCTGACTTAACCTCAGACACTCCTTATCTATTGCTCTAAAATTTCAAAATTATTGCAAATATGTTTTTTTTTTTTAATTTACAAAGATGTGCTGCAGTAGACTTCCAACCCTCCCCATCCCAATTTTTTTGCTGTTCAGAGCTACTTTAGAAAATCTTGTAAGAAAATAGTAAAAAAAAAAACGCATATTTTTTATATTTTTAAATTGGGAGGATGAAAAAAAATTTTATTATTTTATATTAGGTCTGTTCTGATTCATTCATAATTTTCTCGAACATTTCATTTCCAATTTTTCGAGTTACAGAGACTTTTTAAACTGTGAAAATTAAATTCTGGTATCTAAAATTTTTTTTTTAATTTTTTCCAATCTTTTGTGATCTAGTATAACATTTTATGGCAAAAAATTTCAAAAAATTCGCTTCTTCGTCAATATTCTGATATTATATCAAAGGTCAAGTTGTGGAACCGAAATTTTATCCATGTTTACTCTTCATCATTGCTCTAAATTTTTTCCACTATCGCCCTGTAACTTTTGAAATAAATCTATACAGATGTTTAGTGAGGGTTTGAGGGATTGTCAAAGCCCAAAATTTTGATGTAAACGGGTACCCCCAAAAACTACGTTGTATAAATAAATTACATATGTTGTCGATTGAAGTAGAAAATGCTGCACTTGAGAAATCAGTTCATAAAGAATTTTTTAATATAAGTAGGGTATTAGCTGCAACTCGTTACGAATTTTTAATAACGCTAATTTTTGACCTAGCTTTGAAATTGAAGGAGCCATTGCTGCAGATTGCATGAAAAAAAATCTTCAAGAGAAAGTAATTATGAAAATGTATAATTACAGTGCATCGAAAGTTGGCTCTTGTCCAATATTAAAATTGAAAGAGCTACAATATAATTTTATACCAATTAATTTTTTACATAAGATGCGTGTGTTGCTCCATAATTTTGAATGACAAACAAAAAAATGAACGGGACAAAATTTGTTATTACTTCGAATGTTCTATCATTTTTATAACAACTAATTTTTGGAAGGAGGAATTTTCTCATTCAATATGCAGATCGAAGTTAGACTAAAAACGCGCATTTTGCTCCTAACACCAAATCCCGTACTTGAAAATTTATTCCCAGAACAGTATTTCGCCTGTTCGATTTTCAAGATAGGCAACTTATTCATCTAACAAGTTTTTTTTTAGTAGTGCTTGATTACATCCAACGTTTCGAAACACCCTGCATAAATTTCATTTGCAAAGTACTTAAATTTTATTGTTTTTGAAATCAGAAAAATTATTTTTATCGATTGACGATGATCTTTGGACGGAAAAAAATTTTTCTTACGAAAGTATTCGTTTTTGATTTCCCACACTTTTGTGCTTTAGCCTAAATATCAATAACTTTCAAAAAATTAATATAATGAAAAAGTTGTCCCATTTCTTGTCAAACAGTTTGAAAGTTTTAGTCGAAAATTTCACTAAAATTTAGTTAGCAATTTCAAGTTTCTTATACCTCGCTGCCACAACCGTCGCGAAAATTTTAATAGCATGCCTCGAGCAGAGACTACGCAATTCCAAAAAAAAAAAATTCTATCAAGAAGCAAAACTTATACTATAAACAGAATACGAGGAAATTTACTGTAAGAAGCGATTCTTTTGAAACACCCTATGGGTTGTGGGTAGTACGAGTAGGTATATTGGAGGAGAGTCGAAACCGCATCTTTATTCCGCTAATTATATCGTTTAAAATTAATACCGTTCATCAACGAAGAAACAATTTAATCCTATCATAAAACTACTAATTTAATGAAGTATTAATTAATAATACGTATAGACTTAGCTGTAGGTATATACGTAAGTATATATTTTCAGATTCGTAAAACGTTTGAATATTCGTCTTCGAATGGTATACCTACCACACAGATAGGTATAGATAGGTACGCATTTATTGGTAGGTAAGTTGGTTTGGTGTATTTGCAAAAATGTACGTAAACGTATATACCTATATATATTCGCTATCCGAGGAAGAAAATTTAATTAGTTTTTCACCATTTCGTGCGATGTTTCGCGTTCGATGGAAATTCAATTTCTTTTTCTCTCGAAGAACGTTGCAGCAGTGTTAAACGGTTACATAATATTAGTTATTCCGGGAAGAACTTTAATAATTTCATTCGATTACGAAAGTTTTTCGAATTTCACCAGCAAAGAAGGGAATATCATTTTTTTTTTTCTGTAGTTTTTTCCCCTATAACGAACGCGCTACCAAGTACCTACTTTACCTACCTTACCTACGCGACGACGGACTGACTCTTTTAAAAGAGTATTGAAATTGGAAATAAAACGTTTATCGAGTAAAGCAGCCCGCCACCACGTCGTCGTATACTCAGGTGGTGATAGTGGTGAACTTGGTGGTTGTTGTGTGAAGAGAAAACTTTAACATTACATTATCGCGATCGAAAGGTTAAGGTACAATTCTCCATCGAGTGTTTCTCTTCAGTCAAATGCGATAGGTGAGGTAGTAAAGGTCGTCGGTAGTTAGGTAGAATATACAAACGATGAGCCCCTGAAAAATCGGCTATACGAGGTACAATCGAAAGTTCACATTTAATCATCTAATATTAATCTCCTACATTCATTTCAGGTGGGCGTTTTCTCAAAAAAAAGTTCTTCATAGTTTTTTAAAAAATCCTCTGAAAAAAATTAAATGGTAAAAATTTGTCAATAATGATAATTTTGGATATAAATAGATATAATAATTCCATTAAAAAAAATTAATTTTTTTCGATTTGTTGAAAAATTTCGAAAATTGGATAGGCAAGGTATCGAAAAATTACTTAGTTTGATGAAGGTAATTTTTTAAGAATTATTCCCCCCCCCCCCCTCCCGAAGGTATTACTTTGACTATAGTTACGTTCAATTTCTGAATCAAAAACATGTTGGTATCACTGTATAGAAAGTGCAACAGAAATATACTAAAAAATATTGTAGAAAAATTTACATTAGCCTCCCCCCTTCCCGTTTTTGGGTACCCAACTAACCTTGTTCCAAGTTGGATTTTATCAACAGGTAGCTGAAAAAAGATTTGTAGCCATCAAAATGCAATGAGAATGTTATTTATCATGAAATGTTCTAAATAAAAATATTCAACTCGCCTTTTCAAGCCCAATGTTAAAATTTTTTAGAAAGTAACATTTTTGTCCAAGGTGGAATTTAATGGAGAACAAATTTAGTTATTATACTGTTTTGAATACCCATCATATTTTTGGACTTATTAGAAAAAGATTCACGTCAAACAAAAAAAACAGAAGTGGTCAACTTTGAATACCCCGCCCCCTTCGAGTTAGGATAAAAGTTTTGGAAAAAATGAAGATTTTAGTGGATACAAAATTCAGTGTAGAATATTTTTACTTTCTCGAATTTTTTTGATTAAATGTCCCCCTTACGAGATAAAAGGTGAAACCCAATTTTTTTAATGGTTCAATCCCCTCCTGGGGCTAGTTTCATCCCCATTATAACTTACATCATAATCAACGCATACTCCAGAATTTAGCTTATAGCAAGTTTTGTCCAGTTCAGGACCGTATTTGTCCAAACTAAAGCGCAATTTTTCAATTTTAACCCCCATGGACAATTTTTTAGAAGTGCTTAAAATTTTTTTTTACATCACTGAACATTTTTTTCCCTTGTAAATCTTTAGTAAAATGAACTGAGTACACTGACCTTTGTCCATTTAAAATCTGTGTTTGCCACTTTTACCCTTTTCTGGGTGGTTCAATTGGTATTCTAGGATAAAAACTATATAAATGGCTCAAATAAGAGGGAAAAAATGAAAAGATGCCTTTAAAAGCCTGACCTTTTTTGAATGGCCATGGAGAAACGTCTAAGAGGGATAAAATTGAAATATTGCGCTTAATCATTTAAAATTGATAAGTTGTTTTGTAGTTTTTTAGAAAATGGTAAATGAAACGCAAAAGTGGCATTTTTTAAAAACCTATGAAAAAAACAGAAATGGCAAAATTTTCCTGCAGGGGTGATCATTTTGAGTTCAAATATGTGTAATAGGTATTTACATTTTTGGAAAAAATTTTTGAACTTTAAATGAGTTTTATAAAAAGTATATAATCATCTATAATTACGAGTTTTTGATCAAAAGTTCAAATTGAAAATCAAAAACGTCACGTTTTCGAAAAATGACCCCCAGCGCTAAGACATATCTGTGTCGAACTCACTAATTTCTTTTCACATTTATTCAACTTGGACATTTTAATATCATTCATTGATCTTTTATTTGAATTTAAAAACTATTATCCTAAATTTTGATGTAAAACTGTAATGAATTTCGACATTTTAATAGAAAATTGTGATATCAACCTCCTTAAATTTTATTTTTTAATTTTTTTTTGATTATTTTGATTTCAATTTTTTTCTTTATTCAATTTTTAAATTTTTTCATTTTTTAATTAGGTATACTTATGATTCCGGGTTATTTTCCCAAATGCAATTTCTCAAACAACCGATTCCCTAAATGGAAAAAAAACGTGAAATTTTTTTCCAAATTCCTTTTCTCGAATAATTTTTTCCAAATGACAATTTCCAGAATCCGTTTTCCCAAATGAATTTTGTTTAAAAAGTTTATATTTCCGTGGAAGTTAAAAGAATGACTGAGGCATACCCTCCGAAGATTAAGCTTCACATTGTCATACATGATTGAAATGGCAAGGGTAGTAGAGAAGAAGCTCTTACTCGATGGATTTGTGTATTTACATTCGCATACACATAAATGTAGAATTTACTGGTACTGTCGGAGACTACGAAGCGGCGAATGTACTGTAAGAGCAATCACTAATGATCCGCCTGCTGGTGCAAATGTTACGGTATTCAAAAAGCCAAACCAATCAAGTCACACTCATCCTCTAAACCAGGAGGAATGTGAGGCAGAAGTGGTCACTCAACGAATTAAAAGGAAGGCTGAAGAACATCCTAAACAGCCTCCAATGGGTTCAATAAGGTATAACCTACTGCGAAAAACAGTACGCAGAGCACGCAGACGACATTTGCTACCAAATCCGAAATCACCCCTCCCATTACCAACAACTGTACAAGGCGAAAGTGGTTTCTACTTTATGATTTGAGAAACAATGAAGACGAAAACAAAGATGATGAGTTCAGGGTACTTGTCTTTGTTACCTCAAAAAACATCGAATTGTTATGTAAAAGCTTCGATTTGGTTTCTCAGTGTTACCTCCAAAGTTACATCAACAACCTTCACACAGTTATTTACAATTGTAGGACTGAGAAGAAGAAACACCGCTGATGGTAAGGGTGCCCTTTTACACCGTTTGTGTACGCATTTCTTTCCATGAAAATGACACAGCAATATGCTATGGTGTTGAGGGCTGTTAGGGATGCATTTCAACAGTATTGAGTACATGAGTTTTAGGGTGGGTCAAAAAAAACGATTATTTTTTTTTCACTTGGTACCCTGAAAAACTGGTTGGTAGACACCTCAAAAAAATTCTTTAAACGTATGAGCTCTTAATTTTAATAGGAACGTCCTCCGCCTTTCAGATTTCTATTTTT
>FIZR01028558.1:0-20629 GCA_900060175.1 Ferrisia virgata | reverse complement strand
TTGTTGTTGGGTTCGAACGTCGAGGTTCATTAGCCCATGAAGAAGTATTAAAATCTAAATGCGTACTTTCAGTTTGTTCATGTATTGACTCGAAATTTTGCTTTGAGTTAGGATACCTTCGCCATATGAATTACCTATGAAAAAGTAGCAAAAACCTGTTTTTTTTTGGTTTTTATTTTTTTGAACATGTTGCACTCAATTTCTGAACTCCCAAAAAATATATGTGATAGATGATCACCTAACAAAGATAATAAAAAAATTCCCAGCCATGAGTCCCCCCCACATTTTTTAATTTTTTTTTTGAAAATATCAACATGAAAAAAAATTGGAAAAATGCGAACCGAAAATTTGTATAATTTGTGAAAATTTCAAAAGTTTTTACTCTCCCCTTCCAGAGATATCGCGTGTTGAAATTTCGACATTTGGAGGGCGATAATTCCAGAAGGAGTGGGTGTAGGGGGCCAAAAAATTTTTTGGGGTGTTTTTAGAGCATAACTAATATTTTGGTTCAAGTTTGATTGATTTTGGGTGGGAGCAGTTTTTGATCCTTATCAGGAAAGGCTCTTTGATCGATTTTGATCGGTATCGAGCTGAGCGCGTGATGTTTAATTTCAGGTGGGAAGGGGGGGTGTAAAATAAAAATAAATATTTGACATGGGAAAAAATAGTCATAATGGTTTTTCTAGGACCACAAAATGGATTTTTTTTTATTACCACCACCCCCTTAATCTGTCTTAGGTCGATATTCAGTAATGCTCTGGTTTTCATTGACAACAATATAACATGGAAAATCATACTGTAAAGGATCTGTACTTTTTAGAAAAAAATTTGCTTATTGTTGCTTCAATTTTCATCTTGGGCAAAAATAAATGAAACAAAATTTGTTCAATTTTCTGTTTACTATTCATATTGATCATTATTTATTTTTTTTTTGAAAGCTTTTTCGACGTGTTTAAAATGGTCCTTCAATTTTGAAGTTAGTCAAGAAATGAACGTGACAAAATTTGCTCAGTTTTCAATCTGATGATCCATTCCCATTATTTAAAATTCATTTCGATCGTATCTTTTTGAAACACTCATTTGCCCTTCAATTTTCATTTTGGGCAATTTCTTCATCGGATATGTTTTTATTGGTGGTACCTACTTGTTTATCTCCAAATTTTAGGTCTTAATAGCCTCTCGTCGGACACCCTGTATATTCATATACAGATCCGATAGGCCTAAAAGTAAAATTGATATCTTTATATACACCGTGGATGTTACAGACATCAGACATTCACGGATGAATCGATGCTATGAAGGTTTCCTGGATGGATATAGTCTCGTATGATATACCTTTCTAATATGTAGTTGAAATTGAAAACGCTTCGGTCTCTATCCTACAACACAGCACAAAAACGTACAACACTGTGCAAAATGAACAACTAAGCACATTACACGATGCGGTAATTTTACAATATTTGATGATATTAGGTGTGGTTAATTTGCTCATATTTCTCGACGATATGGGTCAAGGAAATGGTACATATTCTGGCATCGCGTAATTTCCGAATGAAAGTGAAATTTTCACACTCGATTTACTTTCGTTTTCATCGAGTAAAAACAAAAATCCTCGAAAGTGGTTCAATTTTATTACAAGAAACGCCGAAGTATAGTACACGAGGTTCTGCTTATGTTTACATTTTGTATTTAGATATTTAAAAAAAGTCTGTTTTTCTTTTATTCTATCGATAACTCTCGTTACGGTTAATTTATGCACCCTTTATATGTCAATAAATTGTATTCGTTGTACAATGTGATTTCTGTACGACGAAATCGAATTCATTCGTTTTCTTATACTTACAAATGGGTCGTTTCGAGCATCACTTCGAGATTTTATAAGAAATTTGAGAATGAAAAAAATTAAAAACCCTCTCGATTGAATATCATTCAATTTATGCTTAATTGGACGGGAAAAAAATAAGAAAAAAATCAACGTTGAAGTCGATCACGTGGTGGGTAGGTAGAGATAGAGGTACATAGGCAGGTATTATAAAATGAAAAGTACAAAGTAGTCGATAAACAAAGTACAATTAAGCTAAATCATAGAGCCCTTTGAAATCGAACCGCAACTCTTATGTCAAAGTTTAATAAAGTCAGATTATCGGCATTTGAGAATACAAACACGAGGAAATAGATTTGTAAACGAGCTCGAGAGCAAAATAAGAGAAGGAAGGAAAAACAAATGAGTTTACATTAACATCATTTTTCTATATACATATAGCAGAGTGAAATCGATGAAAATTTCATTTCGTGTATATACTCGTTCCGATGAGAAAAATTATAAAGGGCTGTTATGCTATTTGGAAAACCCCTAACGCAATTCGTGACGTATACAAAACACAGTAATTGCGGCAAATTGCTCATAGAGCTATATGCAATCAATTCAAAATGGTTAACATGTTCCTCATTCGGAATTGTTTAAGGTCTCGTTATAGGCGATGACAACTATAAGTATGTTGTTGAATGGGAAATTTTCACACGTTAAAAAAGTCTGTTAGTAATGTTCCACATTTCGGTCACGTTTCAGTTTCGGTAAACGAACCTTGAAACTATTTTTGTTTTTGCTTCGCTTTTTTTCCCTTCCTCTTCTTTCGGCGGTACAGACGCTGCATGGAAAAGCTTCATAAAATCTCTTATCACGTGTTGACGCTGAACTAAGTAATTTTCATCTAATTACGTTAACCTCAGCTTCATCCCTCGCTATGGTGTATACTATCGTTTCGTTCAATTGTATATAAATTTCATAATAGTACGCGTCGCGTTGGCCACTAGCTCGCTAAAAATTGCTACATCAACTTCGTTTCTTCCGAAATTGTACACCTATACAGAAAGTGTCAACGAATCGTCGCGTATACTTTGGTAGGCATCTTCGTAAAAAATATAGGTTTCAATCGTAAAAAAATTGTTTTGCTTTTTACGAGTTGAAACGTGCTTGAAATATTTGAAATACACTAGAAATTACTTTAGAAAAACGTTTTAGTGTTGGATTTTCAAAAATGGCCAATATGCAGAAGGTCGTATATAGATACCTACGTGGCAAATGATCGGACATTTACTTCTCTATATTTTGGAATTCTCGGCTGTATTCGAGTTCCATGTTCTACCATCCACCTCAACTAAAATGCTGAATCGTAAAAATTTCTTGTCCATCTAAGCATCTTTTTTTCCCCCTATCGCTTGTTTTTATATTCAATATTTATATTATTATGGTTGGTTTTGATTTTTTTTTTACGCCGTATATTGCATACACTGAATAATGTTGCTATGTTTTCAAATACCAGTACGTATGTGAACCAATCTGCGCGATGTGAAAGTTTTCAACTTGAAAATCAAAATTGAAAAAGTTTACCGAATTTTTATTCTCATTAGCATATCATTTGTTTGATAATATTTTAATGCTTTTATTCTATACGAGTATAATAGAAGGTGTTACAGGGTAGAAGTGGGGCTTATCATTTAATTTCATCCAACACGTATGTATATTTTGTTTAGTATTAATTTACTCATTGTTCGTCGGAATGTTTGTGTGACCTTAAGACTGTCGCAGTAAAAGTATAAGTACATTTATATTAGTTGAAAAATACTCATTTTTGATTTCACTAGTTAGGGAACCGTTCGTATTTACTGTCTCCAATTTGAAGAAAATCGAGTTCGCAAAATTCAGTACTTGAAATTTCAGTCAACCAAGTTCATTTTTGAATTTTTTCAGAATTTTTGAAAATTTATATAAATTGTGAAACTGGTGTATTAATTAAAAAACTAATATTTTGTAATGCCCAATTTTCGTTTAATAAATTGATTTGTGACTTTTTACTTTTGACCTGGACTCTCCGAGAAAAAATATATTTTTCTAGGATTTTTAAATCGCTCCACATTGGCTAAAAATTGACTTCGATAGCTGCGAATTTGTTTGACATATCTTGAGTTGCCTTTTAACAGATTCTGCTTACGAATGAACTGGGGAGTTTGCGAATTTTTACCTATAATCACTAAATACACTCTACAGCCATTGTTTGCTGTTTTTTTGGATAGCGATTTTAAAGTATAGTGGTGGCTTCAATACACCTCATTCAAATTTTCAATTACCAAAGTAAATTTTCAGCCGGTAGCGAGCAACTCGAAAATCCGGTAAAAAATAATCTTGGTTTGCAAAGCCGCCAGATTGACTGAAAAATTCCATGAATGGGTTGGAGAATCCAAAATTAGCCAGGATATGAATTTTTAGCCGGATTTTTTACGTTATTGTAAGTGAAAACCAGGCTATGACGATCTGTCGGCGTTTTGCAAATTTTTGATTCATGTCAGGTATGTATTGTTTTTATTTTTTTTCCCGTCGAAGACCGAAATCATTTATTCTTCTCAGTACCTCTACCTACTAATCAAAATCGTTCGAATCAAGCAATAGACTCAGAATGGTGACGAATTAGATATACACGAGTGGGAATGACCTTTGGGTGAAGATTCAAGTATGTTCAAATATGGGAGAGGGGAGCTGGGGGGAATAAAAACCGTAAAATTGTTCCTTTTTCAGCCAATCATTAGAAAATCAAAATTTGTACAATATATCCAAAAATTAACCTCTTAGGTCAGTTAAGAAGGGAGATGTGGGGGGGATTACCCGTTTTGACCTTGAAAATAGGTTGTACCACCTATATCTCTCCTCCAAATTCAGATAGATGGTTGAAACTGAGCTTGTATTGGGCGTTTCGCATTAACCTTCCTCCCCTTCCTTATACCAGTGATAGATCAAATCATGAGACTTACGTGCTAGTGGTTAGCATACCCAGAAAATTGAAGGGACTGAGATATGCTGTATTCAAAATTTCATTTTCGCCCAAAACTGCCGCCCTCTTTGAAAATTTATATGAAAATAATTAATAATGATAAAAATTCACTGTTTATTCGTAAAGGGTGCTTCCCAATGGAGAAAAAAATGTAAAATTTTGAAATTTATCGGTTTTTTCTTGAAAGTTTATGATTTTTTGGCCTAATTTTCTGTGTCATATTGTTAATGAAAACTAGGCTATTACAGTCTGTCGACCAACTGCGGATAAGGGGAGGAACATAAACAAAGTTTGTTTTGAGGCCCTAGAAGACCATTAAGACAATTTTTAGCCATGTCAGATGTTTATTTATTTATTTATTTTTCCTCCGAATACCAAAATAATTCACTGCGCTCGATACTGACCAAAATCGTTCAAATTCGTTCAATTAGTTCAGTTTGGCGGCAGGTTAGGTACATATGAGTGACGTTGAATTTGGGTCGAAATTCAGTTATACCATGATTTGAGGGAGGGGGCGATGAGTGTTCAAAAACGGAAAAACTGTCTTTTTTTAAGACAATTGATAGAGGATAAAAAGCTGTGTAATATATCCAAAAATAACCCTCTTAGGTTAATTAGGAGGGAAGATATGATAGGTTTTCCACTTTTTGACCCTAAAAAACCGCTGTTCCTCCCCTACCTCCCTTAAAAATTGAGTTAGGAAGTTGAAATTTGGTTAGTACGTTTAGTTGGGGCCCTAGATGTGCCTTTTAAGGATCTCGACTTTTCAGCCCGATTTCACCTCCTCACAGCTGCAAAAAAGTGGTTTGGTCGATTTTTCTGATTTTTAAAGTTTGTTCCTCGCATAACTCCCCTCCAAATTGGCCTAAGATGTTGAAATTAGGAATTTCGTGATGTTTTTTTTCAATTCTTATGATTGTAATATGTCATGAAAATTCGGCTGAAAAAGCATCGTTTTTTTTGTACTTATATCAGGTATGTCGTCTTAGTTTGTAAACAATTTCATACCACTCTTGATTTTTTGACCATAATCTGCCACTGATACTCCTTCTCTTGTGGCGCTATTGTTTTACATTTTTCCTGTTTATTTTCAAAATTAGAATTTTTTTCTCTATATTTGCCTAAAAATGACAGAATTTTTTTTTTCCAATTTATACATTTTTTCTCTCAACTATTGAGCTGAACGTGCCCTCGTTTATTTTAAATTTTTTAAATGGGGTACTGGTAATTGTTTCTCTCAAAGTTATTCATGAAAAACTAAAAAAGTGGAATATTTCCAGTCATACCTTAATGTATTTATTTTGTCATATTTTACGAACGACTCCACCCCCACTCTTGATTTTTATACCACACATACTGAACCGTATGAGTTGTGTTTTAGAGTAACCGGCAAATTTTTATCATTATTAATTTTTTTTCAATAAATTTTCAAAGTGAGTGGCAGGTTTGAACGAAAATGAAATTTTTAAAAATAGCATATCTCGGCCCCTTCGATTTCTTGGATATGCTAACCATTATACCTATAAGTCTTATGAGTTGACTTATCGCTTGTATAAGGGAAGAGAATTTAATGCGAAACACACGGTACATGTAGTAAAGACTCTAGATATGCATTTTTGAGGTTTCACCCTCTTAACCTCATCCCCCTTCTCCCTAACCCCTTAATACTAAAAAATAGTTTTTTGGTTGGTTTTCCTTATTTTTTGTGCTTGTGACATGCATATCTTTCCTCTAAATTGAGCCAGGAAGTTGAAATCTAATATGTTGGTTTAGTGCGGGTACCACATCTTCCTTTTGGGAGTTTTAACCTTTCACCCCTATTGCACCCCCTCATAACCGTGTGAAATGGTTTTTTGCTAGGTTTTTCTTATTTTTTGCATTTATATCCCTCTCCCTCTTTAAACTTGATCTAAGGTGTTGATATTTGGTATGCAGATTTAGAAATTGTTTTAGATGTACATTTTCAATATTTCAGATATTCATTACAATATGTATGCGTTCGCATGGACGAAACAAATATGAATTTTCCTAGAAAGTCGGACCGCCAAGTCCGAAAAATTGCATACATTTTTCGAGTATTTCTGCAAATGCAAGTTTTGATGATTGAAAGTACAATTTTTTCCAACATTTTCGCCTTCGTTTCGCTCCAGCACATGTATTTTTTCAGACAATATTAAATTTTGGAATTTGTGAACACTGCAAATCGGAATTCAGCTGTCAAACCCTCCCCTTGGACCAATTCTGCGCGGGGGGGGCTTGCCCCTACCCGATATTTTTTTTTATTTCATAAGTGAACAATTCGCATATCTCCTTTACTTTAGGAAAATCATGCTCAAAAAGCAACGCATTGCGATGCTTTTTTTTGTTTACAAAATACTATCACTTTTTCGGCATATAAATTTGGCTTGCTCGATCCTCGTTCCATTTAAGTTATTTTCATTCAAATTGGAAATGCTCTTGACGCCCAAAATTCGAGCAAATATACCTATACCTAGAGGTAATATATGTTGCACAGTTACTTTATGGAAAGGCTTAATGTACACCCTTAAATACCCCGCCCACTTCGACTTATTCTGCTTGATGCAGGTATGTTTGCTAATTAATTATCTAATCAATAACGCGATAGTATATGCACGTCCGTTTCATACGCAGGTGAACTTGAAATAATAACCGAAAATGGTTACGGTGTGGTGGTGATGTCATTATTATATCGAAATTTCAGCGAACATGTGGCCTGCGGACTTGCCTTTTGATTTATGTTGGTATATCTGCGGTATAAAGCGTGAGCAATTTTACGGTTTGATGGTTTATTTCAAAAAAAAAAAAAAAAAATTAACAACAACAATAATAACAACGAGAGCACTTTTTGAGATAAGTATAGAATAGGCGATGAATGGTTAAACTGTAATTCGTAAAACTGAAAAATTTCCCCTTAATACCAACCCTTTCTAGGCTTCGAAAAATTACTATCGTAGATATCAAGAATTCCGGTTGATTTTCGTTGAAGGAACGCCGCATTGAAAAAGAAAATAAAAAAAAAAAAAAAAAACGGAAAAAGGAAACGCAAAAAATTAAATATCAGCTTGAGAATGAAAAATCACAAATATTCGTGCTTTCTATTCCTTCTGTTATTATAGAAATGAGTCGTTGTATGGAAAAAATCTTTCTTGATGAAAGTATCTGTCCGTTTTAAAATATTGGTTTATCTTCGATGTACTTTCTTTACAACGTGCTGTGAAATAGTATGAATGCATCGTTTCCAGCAGTTTGTATACGTAAAATGATCATAGTTATTACTCGCGTTTTAAATTACATGTAACTTGTTTTTATGGCGACTATTTCGTTTATAGGTGTTTATTTGAGTACCTTTGTACCTATATTGAAGTATCACATCGATAAAATTGTCCACTTTTCATTTTCTGTATTTCCTGATTTCCTTCTATCCATTTACTACGTATTTCGTTTAACGTGTGTTCTCTTCTTTGCTGATATAACTTCAACAATCGTAACTGCATGAATGGCTGTTTTTTTTATTTCTCATTGTTTTAGATTAATGAAAATTCACACGAGAAAGTATAAAATTCTAAAGAACGGAGTGTCTCTAGAAATATGATCTTACCAGGTATAGGCAAGGGTTTGGTTGATTTAGCCTCCAACTTGGTAACCCGAAAAGTAAGATAAATATTTACGTTTGAGCCAGTTAAAAATTTTTTGGATGTAGAGGGGAGATGGGTGGTCAGAAGCCTAATTTTTGTATTTAGACTGCAATATATAAATGCTCGGCATGGTATGTACAATTTGATGAGTAAGTAAAGAAGAAGAAATGCGGAAGATTCAATATGACGAAACAAGTTGACTGTGAATAGCGATGGTGGCGTTATGAGAAAAATTTCATCTTGATGCAAAGCATTGTCTATACTACCAAACACCATTCAATTTCACCCATTGATCGAATCAAGTTACATTTCAATGGCTTCAAATAAGAAGACTCGTAGATAAAAAAAAGTGCTAGCACTTCTTTACTTTCATTTCCGCAAACAAACATCGAAGTACTTTCAATGGTAATGCTAATGTTTTCCCACCTAACTTGTGAATATTTTTACAATTGCTTTATGGTTTTTTTGTTGCCCCTTGTTGGTAGAAGTTGGCAAATAAAATTTGTTTGTTTGCGACCATAAAGACACATTAGGGTTAGGTACCTATATTTTGAAACGGTTTCCTTTGAACGAGAGAGAAACTAACATCACATAAATCTCGTAGAAACAATCTTTTTTATTTGGTTTATTTTAATTTCACTTTTTTCAAGTTTTTCATCCTATTAAAATTTATTATTTTCCGTGTTTCGAAAGATGTACATACTATCGTATATTTCCTTCCTTTTTTGTTTCTTTTATTTATTTTTTTTTCGTATTTGACATAATTCACCGCGAAGGATTCAAATTTTATTGTCAGGAAGTTTGAAAATGGTTGTAAAAATTACTTAGTAAGTATGTTTTAGCAAAACATATTTTATGTTTATAATTTAAATTTACGCTTTTCGAGAATACACTAGAACAGGAAAAGGAGGCTAGAAATACAGCTTTTATTATACGTTTTACATTAAATTTTCAAAAAAAAAAAAAAAAAAACACAGCTTTAAAAAACCAATCGCTTTATAAACGAGTGAAAATGAAATCAATTTTTTCGAGTCATTAATTTTGGAAAAATTAAAGCTTTTTTGCAATATTATACACGTTGTAAAAGTACGTAAATGCATAACACCGAGTTGAAGAACACATTTACATGGTCAAAATTACGCAATAAAGGAATATATACCATACGAAAGAAAAGAAAGCGTTCAGTTTAGAAATTATGACTGAAATTTGCGCGTCGTTTTAGAATTATAAATCAAATTATATGCGTTCATTGCCCGGAAATATGACGTACTCTTACTTCCCTATAATACGACTGCTTTGTTAATCAAATGGTCCCCTTGGAAAGATGCATTTTTAAATAATGAAGCTCGATGGATGAAGTATTTTCAACTTGAAGGGTCACAAATGACTTCATGGATTCGTTAAAGGCTCACAAGTTGATAATTTTCCCACTGTCGAAAAACTTATTTTTCAAATTAAAGTGAAAACTCACCCAAAAAAACCATTTTTTTGGTGCTGTGAGAGAGTGCAATGTGTTTGAATAATCAAAATACTCAAAAAGCACTTTTATGGCTTCTGCTAAGTCTACATACCAAATTTTAACTTTCTAGCTCAATTTGGAGGAGAGATAGGAGAGGAAAAGTCCAATTTCTAGGTCAAAAAAGGGGAAAACCATCATATAGACCTTCTTAATTGACCTAGGAGGCTGATTTTTGAGTGTGTTTTACAACTTTTGATTTTCTATGATTAGCACGAAAGAAACAATTTTTGCGATTTTTTGCCCCTCAGTACGTCCTTCCCCAAATTTGTGCATAACTGAATTTTAACCTAAAGTCATCCCCACTCAAAAATATCAAATCTGCCATCATTCCAAGCGTACTACCCAAATTTGTCTGATTTTGGTCGGTATCGAGCTGAGCAAATAATTTTTAGTTGAGGGAGGGAGAATAAAAATATATAAAAATAAATATGTATCTGATATTGCCAAAAATGGTCGAAATATTCTTGTAAGGACCCTAAAGCGGATTTTTTGATCCCCCCTCCATCCACCGTAGGTCGTTGACAATATGAAATAAAAAATCAGGGTAATTACGTCGCGTCGGAGCAAAGTTGTAGAGAAATAAATTTCCTATAATGATTGAAATTTTACTTGTATGAAAATTTTTTTGAAGATACAATATTTTCGAGTATATAAATTTGAAAAACTTAATTTTCAACATTCAGAAAAATTATCGATTTGGGTTCCAACTTTCAACGAATTCTCGAGTACGTTTAGTAAATTTTTGACCCACAAATGAACTGTTTAGCAAAGTTCAGAATATGAAAATTCATCAGGTGGGAAAGGAGGGGTGGTTAAAAAAATTGTTTTCGACTTAATTTCATGCAGAGCAATTTTAATTCAAAGATCTCACAGCCAGATCGAAAAAAATTTTTTTTTCAATTCGCTCCAAAACACAACAGATCTAAAAAACGATTTTCCAAAGTGATTTTGAAGAGTAAAACCTGAATTTTTTCGATTTTCTTATCCTTACCAAAAATAAAATTTTCACCATGACAGATTCCCTACTTGGTCTAGAGGTTGAAACTTGAATAAAATAAGGCTCAATGAAATACTCCTGGTTTGTCTTTTGGAGGGGTAGGAAATCTTAACATTTTACCTCCAAACTACGTCAAATGATTGGGAAAAAGCAACGTAATGTTTTTTTTGAAATCCTCAAGATAACAAGAAAATCAAAATGAAATGAGTAATTGAAAATAGAAAGAATGATTTTTGCTTGTTTCATGCTACGTACTTGTAATATTTTCGATAAAAAAGAAAACTTTTCTTGTACAGAGAATATTTTTATAATTTCATTACTTACGTGGAAGAGTTCTTTAAATCCTCGAAATGAATGATGATTGAATCTGTAACATAAAGTGAATAGCTTGATTAACTTTCATGAATATATTTTTTTAGTGTATAAGAGTAAATGTCAAGTATTAACACAGTTTTATAAATCGAACAGGCTATGTTTTATGGAAGAGATTCAATGGATGTCATTACTGAATTTGAAACAAACTGAACTTTCATCGTCATTACTACCATCACCAAGAAAAAAACGTGTAAGTACGTACGAGTAACATTTATTTTTGATATCTAATTACGTTTACATTGGCATAGCTTGAAATAACTAAAAACAAAAGGTTTACACTTCTTTTATATCATGTGATGGGATGTTATCAACCCTCGCCCTGCCCCGTAGCAATGCCACCGTGTATTTCGGCAGCGATTTGGCTACAATTTGTAAAAATATTTGTGGATTCATAACTTGTTTCAAATCTTTACTAAAAAGTAACGGAAACATATGGAAAGTTCATAACACTGGTATACTCAATTAGAAAGTTATAACCTTAAACAATTTAATTCTTTAAAAAAAGCTCATCACTGATAAAATACTATCCCCATCACTTCACTTATTACCTCATCTTTGATTTATTGTTCAAAGTTTAGAATAATTTTATACGGTTTGTACTCTTATTCATTTCGAAAAAGAGCTTTATGGTTCCAGCATATTGTTGAACTTTCTGAAAATTAGATTTAGTATGATGGAATGTCCTTAACCCGAATTTACTCCCACCTGAACGCTTCGTCCATCCTATGCATACTGATCCATGAATTAAAATATTCTCTTATTTTGTCATTCTCTTCGTGTTTACTTTTCATGGTTTTAGTCCATTTAGTGCTAGAAATAAGTTGGACTGAGTTTAAGGCGAAACGGGTTGCCAAAGTTCTTAATTAATAAAAAATTTCAAAATTCTACACATAGTATTTCTTTGATTACAGGGTTAAATAGTATGGCAAGGTACCAACTAAATCTACATGATAATTGTTATATTCCTTTCAATTAAATATGTGGAACAACAGAGGAATTTCATCGCTCCATTTAACATTTATTCAAGGTCAATAAAATGGAAAATTCATTTTCCTTCTTTCATAATTTCTTTACAACGATGCTTTTTAATTTTCTGCTAAAATTTTTGGCAGTTCTCTTTCCATTAATTTGATACTTGAGAATTTATATTTGTTATCAATTTGTAACTTCTCTTTGCCTCGATCTTTTTAATCAATTTTGAATGTTAATTTATGCTAAGAGAAGAAGGGACATCTCAGCAATTTGAGGGCCCCTTGCTAACTTCATTAAATGGGCTCTATATTCTCAATTATCCCCTTCCTATTTTTTATTTGATCCTGTTGATGGTTCACGGTCAAAATACGATCCATTTTTGTAAAATTTTTACCCAAATTTCGATGATTTTCGACGATATTTTTTCATACTATTGGTTCATTTTCACCTAATTTTCAAAAGTTTCTCATGATAGATTATTGATTAATTGCCTCCACTTTTTACCTCAAATTTTTACCCTATTTTCAACGATTTTTAACTTTTGTTCAATTTTTTGCATTTTTTACCCATTTCTGTAAAATTTTTGCACAAATTTCGATGATTTTTATCACCATTTTGGTCAGTTTTTACCTAAATGTTCAACATTATTTTCTCGGTTTTTGATCGATTTTCTGCACGTTTTACCCATTTTTGTGAAATTTTTGCGCAATTTTTAATAATCTCAACAATTTTAGGATATTTTTGTGATTATTGATCCATTTTTTGAATTTTTAAACTCATTTTTTTCTCTATTTTTACCCATATTTCGATTATTTTTAAAGATTTTTATTTCATTTTTGGTTCAACGGTTTTCGTGATTTTTATTAATTTTCTTGCATTTTTTCTAATAAATTTCTGTCAATTTTTTTACAAAATTTTTAAAAATTCTTTACAGAAAATTGACAAAAAATCACGAAGAATGTTAAAAATTATGTAAAAATAAGTATCTTTGTCAATTTTTCTCACAATTTTCGATGATTTTCAAAAATTTTTTTTTCATATTTTAGGTTACACCTGAAGATTTTATCTACAATTTTCTCATGATTTTTGACGAATTTTGATGATCGTTTTTTTTATATTATAGGTCATTTTCATTTATTTTTCA
Organism: Ferrisia virgata; assembly: GCA_900060175.1. Taxonomy (NCBI): domain Eukaryota; kingdom Metazoa; phylum Arthropoda; class Insecta; order Hemiptera; family Pseudococcidae; genus Ferrisia; species Ferrisia virgata. Next base: position 7,140 of record FIZR01028558.1, on the reverse strand, counting down.
ACATTTTTTCGTAGTTTTTCATTAATTTTCCTCACTTTTCACCCATTTTTTTTTCAAATTTTTACCTAATTTTCAATGATTTTTAAAGAACTTTTTTCATTTTTATTCCAATTTCCATGGTTTTTCAATATTTTTGTGTTGCTTTTAATCAAATTTATGCATTTTTAACCCATTTATATCGAATTTTTATTCGATTGGTAGCTATTTTTAATAATTTTTTCATGATTTTTGATCTGGCAATTTTTACATTGTCATGTCTTAGGGCTAGCGATCATCTTTTGATATTGTGACATTTCTGATGTGACGTTTATGATTTTGATTTTTGCACTCAATATTGAAATGTTATTCAAAAAAATTGATATGTTGATAAGAATGTCCATCTAAAAAAATTTTAAAATGAAAAAAATTTTAAAAATTGAAAAATTTAGAAAAAAATTGTTGACTTTTACTCGTAATTGTGAAATGTTGACCTAGATGTCTAATTGAAAATGTAAAATTCAAAAAAATAAAAAAAATTGAAAAAATTGATTAATTTTTTGATTTAGAACGCAGAATTTTTTTAATAAAAAAAAAATCAATAATTTCTGTGCTTTATGTTAAAATGTCCAAATTGAATATTTGATGTAACGTTTTTAATCTCATCAGTATTGCTAATCACAATAATTTTTACGTGAAATTTCGCAAATAATTCAAAAAAATGGAATCATATTTTTAAAAATATAAAACTTCAGTGTTGAAGATGGAGATTTAACGTTAAAATATACATTTTTGACATTTGCCAACCAATCTGGAGCCTCTGGAAAAAAATTACTTTTCTCCAGGATTTTGGAATTACTTGATACTGGCTGGAAATTAACTTCGACAGCTAAAAATTTATACGTCGTATATTAGAGTCCCATTTGACAATATTGAAGTAATTTTTTAGAGAATTCCAGACGCTGTATGCGGAAGTGTATTTATTGACCAATTGATAATTGTGAAAATATCAAAAAATACTCTTAGATAAAGCAAGTAAATGAAATGAATGAAGCTCGTAAAATGTGTAAAACAATTTATTTTTCATGCAAATTGCTCACCTATCCGCTTCTACAGGTTTATAAATTGTAATAAATTAAGTAAATATACTAAAAAACTTTCCACCGAAAACAAAAAAAAAAAAAAAAACTTGAATAGTTCTTATGAAACAAAAGCTAAAAATTGAAATAGTTGTTCTTTTACCTTTAATTCTTATCTCGTTTTTTTTTACCCGCATGTTCCTACTTCGTACAGCTATTAGCTACCTCAAAGGTGGAAATTATATTGTTTTACCAGCAAAAGTGAGTGGGTGTAAACTAGAATTTACTTTGTATTGAGACGTCGTACGGAATTTACTATTGTTTTTCGTGCTTAAACAATACACGCGACTTTGGTTTGTTAAAAAAAAAAACAACAAAAACAAAAAGCAGCATAAATCGGTTTCATACAATTTTTTGTCGACAAAAGTGAAATCTACTTTGAGTTGAAGTATAAATATATATATCTACGTATCTTAAGTACATGAACCGCAATCTCATCCCTTTAACTTTCAGTTGTACTCGTTGATAGTTTAGCTTTTAAATATTAAAAACCACAATCGGGTTTCTTACACTATTCGCAATTCTGTGTTGAGACGGAGAAGGATTTAGTCTACCGCAATTAATAGCTGTGCGCTGGAACGATCGCGTAAATAGTAATTTTTTTGCGGATTAAAGAATAACTGTAGGCTGCCATCATATTAGCGTGTTCTGTTCTCGTATAAAATTATGAAACGAACAAGTCACCGTGTTATAGCTCGGTCAAAGCGAACGTCGAAGAGCATTTATCTAAGTGCTCGTTTAATCTGTATAGGATGGGTAAGGTAGGTTAAGGTACGCGAATTTCATAAAATATTATAGTACAAAAGACTCGTCGACAATACCATATGAAAAGGGAAGCAGGTTGATAAAGTCTAAAGTCTCTTGACTGTAATTACCGTAACGTTAATTTTAAAGCGTGAAAATTTCTTCGCTTTTTGACAAAAGTTTTTTCTCTCTTGTACATTTATTTTGATTTCAAATAAGGAAAAAATTGCTATTCCATCGAATTTATTTCTGTAAAGAAAAATATTATCTTTGTATAGTAATTTTAAACCCACTTCGAGCTTCATTTTCACGTTTATCATTCAACTCTCGTAGAAAATAAAATAAACAGAAAGCATTTAGTGTAACTGAAGATTTTTTTCTTTTCTTAATTCTGTTGTACGTATTTTAAGAAATGTGCCAGTACCTATTTCTCGCGTATTATACAGATTGTGTATTTACGTGCAAGTTGAAACTTTTCACCAAGTTATTAATGATCTAATAGCTTATCCTATGCAAGCTTTGTATTTCTTGGTGGAATTTTAATGAATTTTATCGATCACTTGTACATGTTTTCTGTTTTTTTTTTCTTCTTTTTTCCTCCTATGGCCAGCCCCCATCACCTCAAATAGAGTTCACTTTCCATTCTCTCTGCTTTTTTTTTTTTTTTTTTTTTTTTTTTTTGTATTACCTACCTGTGCACCACCTCTATTCAGTCGTCTTTATATATTGCGGAATTAAATTTTCAATTTGGTTACATTTTACCGAAGTGTTATTGAAAATGCTCTATTAGACTTTCACATGGATATAATTTTTCATCGGCTTTCGACGTATATTCGTTCGTCGAATGGCTTTACATGATTGTTTGAATTTATGCGTGTAGGATATTTTTTTAATTTATATGGGCTATAAAGGAAATATATATCCTCGAATAAATCGAAACCGTCGCATTTAGCCAGCTTTACGCTATTGAAATTATTTTTTTCTCCAATATATTCAAAGATATGCTCACGTGCTGCGTAATTACCTATACCTACATTTCGTATAGATGTGCATATCGCAAGAAAAAAAAATTTTTATTTTAAGGAAATTTGCCCGAAAAAAATTACCTTTTCTCTGTGTTTCTAGTACAGCTAATTATGATCATCTGGTGGAGAAAATGAATGTAGGTGGGCATCTGTATGTTGAAGAAATAATTTTTTCTCCTTGTTCGGCCAAGAAAAACAACACCTGTAGCGAATAAATGGAAAAAGACGTTGCGATAGGATTTTTTTGGCGGAATTTTTTTTTATGCTGTGATATTCAAAGGAGATATTGAATGAAATGTGGTGCTATATGTTGTAAGGGATTTAGTCAAGTCTAAGATACTTGTAGAATTTCACAAAACAAAATAAAATGAAAAAAATTATTCAGCATACGCAAGCAGCCAAAAATGTATGTTAGATAATTTTTAGATAAGGGTGTTTTTGACGGACAGTTTGTAAAGTAGGGGGTGAGGAAGTGGTCTGAGCGAAATTTTGCACATAACTTAAAATATCCCTGATTTTTTAAGCTACGAGTTTTATTTGATAAATTTTTCGATATCGGTCATATGTTAGGAGATAAGGGGGGTTTTCAGAAAGGGGAATAGGTCCTCGGGAGAAAGGAAATAGACACCCTAGCTAAATTTGATTTTTGAGCGTCCAAGAACAGGAATCAGTTCTGCTAATCCTTCATCTAAAATTTTTAATCTCCAAATGCATTAGGAAAGCTGCTGGGGACCGTCAAAGTACGGCCATAGTTCGTATCGTAAAAAGATGCACTTTGAGAAGCTGATGAATCTTTCTGAATAGCATATTTCTAGGTTTAAATTACATCAGCACTCCCACGAATTCGTCAAAAATACTCTCATCATAATGATACTCCCCAGAAAAAATTACACATAGAAGCAAAATTGTAGAGAGTATGAAGTTTCCTGTCGTTTTTTTCTAGGATATACGATTCGTGATGTAATCAAAATGTTCGTATTTCCAACCCGATTTTCGTGAAATATTGCATATTTGAGTTATTTGAAATATCATCTTTGAATTTTGACAAAAAGTACGCTGCGAAGGGAGAAGATTAATTTCAGAGTATATCGTTGAAATGCAAAAAAAGGCACATCTACAAATGTACCGACCCAATTTCAACCACCTACCTTAATTTGTGGTCGAGTTATGCGAAGAACAAATTCGAAAAATACAAACTGTACTAGATATTGGAATGAATGTTTGAAACCTCAAAAAGGTGTATTTAGAATAGCTACGAAATCTATATACTAAATTTCAATTTCCTAGATCAATTTGGAGGGAAGATAAGGGAAGAACTGCTCCTTTACTGGGTAAAAAAGAAAACCTCTCATATCTCCTCTCTTAATTGACCTAAGAGGCTAGTTTTTGGATATACTAACAAGCAGTGGATTATTTATCAATTGGCTTAAAAAGGAACAAATTTGCTTTTTGGCCCCTCAGCACCCCTCCCCAATTTCGAATTAGCTGAATTTAGACCCAAGGTCGTCTCCGCTCGTATATATCTAATCTGCTGCCAAACTGAGCCTATTTTGAGGTTTTATGAAGAATAAGAAAGGTTGAAGCTCGAAAATTCGTATTTTAACCTATCTTTTCCAATATTCTTTAAAATTACAAATTTTCAATTTTTCCCAACGGCTTGAAATTTTCCAGATAATTCGCAGTTTTTTTCACATGCGGAGATGGAGATGAGTGACTCAACCCCTTCGTTTTTAGCTGATTTTAGGATATGTTTTACGACTCTTGATTCTCTATCGATCGGCTCAAAAGCGAACAGTTTTTGTAATTTTTGACTCTTAAACATCCTCTCTACCAAATTGGAACATGACTGAATTTTGACCCAATGTCATCCCCACTCATATATGCATATCTAATCCACCTCCAACCCAAGCTTGCTGACCGAATTAGAGTAATTTTTGTTCTTATTGAGCTTAGTAAATGGTTTTAGTCTTCGAGAGGAGAGATGAGGAGGGTAAAATAACAATAAATATCTGTCCAAAAATGATCTTAATAGGCTTCTAGGACTCGAAAACAAAATTCTGTTTGTTCTCCCTCTCTTCCCGCATCCTTCATAGACCAATGGTCCGTAATAAGCGGTTTTTTTTTCACAATTTGACGTAAGAAAATTAGACCAATGATTAAGTAAACCATTAAATCACAAAATTTTTTAAGCACAAACTATGTTTTTTGAGTGCTGATAAAACATGTTTTTGCCATTTACAAGATAACGGTGTTTTTATCGAAAAATTCGACACGATCTAAATTGTATAGAGTTAATTTGTCTACAAATGTTTGATAGAATTAACAACACGTAATGTCAAATTTTTCTTATTTTCAAGTTTCGACGAAAAATTTTTAAAACTTTAATAAAGCATCGAATCAAAATGTCTTGAGATTTAAAATATATATGGGCTCGAAATAAGTTACCGAGTTATTCCTTAACTAGGTATAGTGCTGAAAAAATTCCAATTATACTTACTCTGAGTACACAAATGTTCGCTAATCTATCATTAAAACTACTTGAACTTTATTAGCTCTAATAAACTATTCATGACTTGTGAGTTGTTACAATGGTTCCTGATACACGCAAAAAAAAACTATTTTCTGGTGGGTAGAAAATCGATTTAAACTTTTTTACTCGTTTCTTTTTCCATCTTAAAATTTCAAATCTCAGTATTGACCCTCTCTACCTATTTTATTATAACCTTTCAAAATCACCTCTTTCGGAAATTAGAATTAAAAAAAAAACCTTCTTATGCATAAGGTTACCTATTATTCATGGCTACCTCTCCTTATTCGTATATTAAAAATATACAAATCTTTGTTCAGCCATCCATCCTCCATCAGTTCGTTGATATATTCAGACATTTAGTACCATTTCAATTTTCCACGGTACCTGACTTCCAAAGATTGAAACTTCACGTTAGAAAAAAAAAAAAAAAAACTTCAATACAACATCCGTCCATTTTTTAAAGAACTGAATTTCATACTACTAAAAATGAACGATACGGATACGGTGGTTGCATACTTCAAACCCAATTAAGTTTTTTTTTTTTGGCAAAAGTATTCGAAACTCGTACTTTTCATCGCATATTTAAGCGTAATAGACTGGTAAAAAATTTAAATAGGAATTTCGATATACGAGTACGTATACCTATCTTTTGAAGCGAGTCCGATTTGAAATATTCGTCGGTCGGTGTATAAAGAATTTTACGCAACTCAAATGTAAAATATTATTTGAGTACCTTATAAGTAAATAAGTATTAAAAGGATTTCAGCCTACACGTAATTATTAAATACATATTGTTATCCGTATCCGCGTGTATGTAGAATTGTAGACGTACATTAGCTCGATAGTAAAGTAAGTTACAAAACTTATATAAATTTTATGAATGATAGAAGATGTTCCATTTGAAATTTTGCAACAAGATTTAGGCCTGCTTATAATTTATTCATGTACGATATATTAATGTTAGAAATATGCCAACTGTTACTATAAAGTTTTTGACGTTTATGAAAATTATGTTCGTGATTGAAGAAAAGAAAGTTGAAATTGTCCTAACAAACACTAAGCAGTTTGTATTGTGTTTAGGCTTAGTTTACAACTTTTTTTTTTCTGAGGATTTCATTGTACTCGTACTCGTACTTGGAACTATGACGACGTATTCGCATCTCCACCTTCCCTCCTCCTCCCTACATACATAATATAAACTGTAAAAGTATTCATTTTCAAACTAACTCGCGTATATAGTACAAGTTTTGAAATTACGTATTCAATCATTCGTCAAGTGTTTACATGCTTCGATAGAAATGAAGGGAAAAAAAAACCTTGCCTAAAAATCGTCTACGAAATTCATGTAGGTTACGTTTTTGTACACAAATAAAATATCGATTGGTGAAAAAAATCACTGAGCTATAAATTAACTAGGAAAAGATATTTTATTGCGAAATGATTTAACGAAAAGGTTTTCTGTTACGTTAAAAACACATCGTATCTTTGATAAGAATAAATTTTCTATTCGCCTTTTTGCAAACTTTGAGCAAAAAATGCTCGAGGGAAGCGGTTCATTTCCTGTTACTCTTTTTTTTTTATTATTATTTTGTAACATAGAAAAAAAAATAGGATCGTTTACAATGATACGTAAAATGAGTTAATTTGAAAAAAATTGCCAGTATCTAAATGATAGCGAGTAAGTGGCTAGTGTAATGTGTTTCAAAAAAAAAAAAAAAAAAAAAGG
>FIZR01028557.1:0-17012 GCA_900060175.1 Ferrisia virgata | reverse complement strand
GAATTAATTACTAAATTTCTTATAAATTTGGAAATTTTGGCATCAGTTCTTTTTCCCAAATTCACAACTACCCATTGCTCATTCCCATTTGCGTACAGTCACCTCAATTTCAAAAAATCTGAAAACGAAAAATTGGAAAATCCAAAAATTTTCAAGACCTCAACTCAATTGACAAACTGATTTTTCACCATTTATAATCTCGTATCTTTCTTTATTATTTCTGCCTAATATTTGCATGAAAATTTTCGCAATTTGGCATTTTTTATTCTCTTCAAAATTGTTGTAAATCTCATAATTTTACCTAAGGAAATGATAATAAAAAGTTATGAAATTTCATGTTTTTATCGCTTCATCACAACAAATAATTTTTTTAAGCGATAAATTCTCAATAGTTTTTAATTTTTTTTTGTTTCATCAGATGGAATTTTTTATTCTCTATAAATTAAGTCCTCTCTGAAATTGTTGCTAGTCTTATAGTTTTGTCAAAAAATTCAAAAAAAACCTATAAATATTACATTTTCAATATAAAAGTAGCTATGATCTTCTTTCAAGTGACGTCACAAATCTGATGCGATAAAAGGGAACGACGATCCTCTGTTTTTCGCGTAAAACGCGTTTTGGTGTAACTTCTCTTTGGTTTATAGATGTTGAATTCTAAAATATCTGTGATTCAGAAATAACAAAAACACTGTTGCCAAGTCGTCTGTGACCTTGCTTGTTTTTCTTATGATCTTCTTCCAAGTGACGTCACAAATCTAATGCGGCAAAAGGGAACGGCGATCCTCTGTTTTTCGCGTAAAACGCGTTTTGGTGTAACTTCTCTTTAGTTTATAGATGTTGACAAAGAATGACTAGGTGGGGTGAGAGGTGCATGTACAATTTGCAGGGATTTAAACCTGAACGAACGTAACATAACGTCAACAAATGTAGAATTCTGATCATTTTTTGCATGCGAAAGGGTACGAATTTGAACTAAACCGGAAACGTAACCGCTAAACAAACAATTGAAATCTTCATAACTAATGAATTCATAACTATGTAACGAAAAATTTCAGATGAAGGTAACGTAACCGTAACTTGGAATGAATCAAACCCAAAGGGGGAAATCCCTGACAATTAGTAGTTTAGTTACCTATTGTTGAAAATCTTCGTCAAAACGAAATTTATATTCGTTTTTGGATCGTTCGTTTATGAGCGCATCTTTCGACTCTGGGATTAGAATCACAGTTGTCAATTTGTAATTCTTATTTATTACTGAGAATTACACATGATCCTATTAGGTTGCCTATCCGAGTCTGATTAACTCAAATTTGAACCAGTTCGTGCCAAAACTAATGTATTAGCTATGCCAACATAAAATCCACCCCATTTGTATTAGGGGTGGATCTTTCATCTTTGAGAAAATTAAGACGATTTTCTCACTGGTAAAATATAGATCTCAAACTGTATTTCTTGTCATTGGAAGTTGATTGACTATTTTGTTCATCATACAACTCGTGTAGTATGTTCCGTGCGATCTGTTTCAAACAATTTATGTCGCATACGATCTGTGTGTTCTTTTGTGCGATACATTTTCCAAACAATTTACATGATTATTAGCAAATTTCTATTGCTAATTTCTTTGGTGTTTTACCGTTTTCGTATCGTTATTTGTTGAACACAAATATTTCTGGTATTCGCGGTTCGGTTGGTGTCAGGCAACATATAAATAATCAAGGCTTGAGAGCGGAACGTAAAAGACAGAACGAAACGATTTTAAAAAGAGAGAAACTGAAGAACAAAACACTCTGCTCTTGAGAAGGAACGATAAACTTTTGGAACGAAACAAAAATTAAACAAAAAGATTGAGAACGAGTGGGAACAAATCAACTGGGAAAAACTCAAAAAAAGTTTGGCAAATTCAACGTTGTATCCGTGATTTAAAAGCATAATTTTGTACGAAGTTTAATGTGTTGCTTTGAGTGACTATAAGCTGCAAATTGGGGTTTAATTAACCATCCCTTGGTGTCCTATTTTCCTACCTTATGGGGTAGGCCTAGATATAGGACATATTTGACATTGTGTCGCGCCCTGATATCACTCTCGCTGAATTGCAAAATTGTGTGCTCGTCCGATCATTCCTTGGCCAGCTTACTTGACTTGCTATGAACTAACCTTCAGTTATAATTTTAGGAGACAAGAAGCCAGAGCCAACGGTGGTTGAGTGAAATACGAAATGCTGATTTTGAAAAATATAGATGTGTGCATACATAAATATACGACTGTGTCATATTTTACTTATCGGCGTACAGCATGCGATTTTGCGCTTTCATGTAAATTCAAATATACTACTCTTTTGACATAAGTACGGGTATTTCATTTCTCTGGTAATTTTGTATAGTCGGTATTCTGCATGGTAAATTTCCACGTGTGCGAAACTCAGCTCGATGACGCGCGTCTAGGTCGTGAGCATCACAAAACCTGGCAGCCTACTTCCATGAACACTATTGCCATTATTTAAAACAAAAAAAAAAATCAAAATGAGTGATGACTAATTTAAAATTAATTTCAGTTTCAATTTCAGTTTTAAATGAAATATTTTTGGTTTAGGTTCAGTTACAATTCTAGAAAAATTTGATTTGAAGGTTAATAGTCAGTTTGCAATCCATTCAAAAATTTCAGTTAGTTCGCAATTAGCAGTTTTCAGTTTTCAATTCAGTTACCATCCCTGATAATCATTAAAAGCCTCAGAAAAAAGAGACTCTCAACAGACTAGCACCCCCCAAAAGACAATGAGTCTTTTTGGTGAGCGACTAGCTACATGATGACTCAGAGTCGCAATTTCCAAGGACTCTAGTGTGAAGATCCGGAGTTGCAAGTTTCAAAGACGTGAAAATTTGAAAATGTTAAAAATGGAAGCTATTATTTTACATCTGGCTGGGTTTTGACCTTTTGACCCTTGAAAACAAATTCCATGTACCTCTCAACGTAATTTCTTCTTAATAGTTAATACCAACCAGTGTTGCAAGAACGCACTTTTCAAAGTTTTCAAATATTAAATCCTTGCTACTGATTTCATGTTTTCGGAAAAGTACTTGAATGTAGCATTAAAAATACAATTATGGAAGCAAATTAAACGCAATTATTTGGCAAATTCTTGAATAATAATCATTTTATCCCATTTTAATGAGAATCACTCCATTTATAAGAGGTGAAACATTAGCCAATCAGAAACAAGCATTCTCTGTCTTTTGACAACACGACAACCCGAGTTGCCGATCTAATTCGTATCTATATATATTTATGCTGCCAGTCTATATTCATCGTTGATCAGCTGATATGATACAAAGTAGTTAAAAAAACAATGATAATTACTGTAAGAAAAATCTTCGACACTTTGAAACAACGTAAATAGTTCAATATTTTTTGTTGCATGGTGAATGAAGAGCAGAGATTGCGTAGACGAATATTGTTTGATCTTCAGCGTTAACTTCGAGCGCAATTGCTACGACACGAACGTAAACAAATTGTAAATGTGAACGAAAGTGTATTATATTTTATTGTATACCATACATAGGTACATTTTCTTTAATTATTTAAAATGATCAATCGTTATTGTTCGGAAATGGGGTGCATTTTCTATCAAGTTTGAACGTTGAATTGGTTTTAATTTTTACAATTTTATAACCGTACTGCTTTGACGACGTAAATAGGTAAGCTGTTACGCATATAAATTAATTTTTGGTTTTAAATTGCCCTGCTTACATCATACTTGCTTTCGACGAATGAATGGATTACAGTGAAATGTCCTTGAACTTTTCATGTAATTCTTGGGAGCATTTTCAAAAATGCAAGTATGATTAGTGACGTTCACAGTAGACGGTACAACAGTCGCGTATTGTTCATGTTCGTAATGAAGTACCCTCCGCAGCACTATTGTGTAAAATCGTGATAGCGATGACGGATTATATATATTGCGCATTATGTATCGCAGAAAGTAGCGCGTGTCTGCGTATGTGTCTACCAGTAATACAGGATAATACAACATGGCTTGATGTTGATCAACACCTAAACTTGTAATGAAACAATTATGAGATTTACATTAATTTTCTTATGTAATATCATCATTGTCGAGAGCACCCTCATTCGACGAATTACTCGGAAATGGTGGTGATAATGATGAAAATCGAACCTAATCAAAGGAGTGGCTGTTCTATAATATTCGCCAAAGTACTGCAAAAACTTTCATGAATCACCGTTTACTGGTTGCATATCCAATTTCAGGACAAAATGTTTTGGAAAACTTGAATGTTGGATTCAACTATTTAGTCAATCCATATAAATATCATTCTTTGTATAAAGCTCAATTGTCTTTGATTTTCATTGTTTCAACAAGAAAAAAAACCTCAGTATTCAAGTGTCCAAAAGCTCTTCCTTGAAGTCTGGTATGCAACCTGCGTAACGCGAAGTCACGCCTCAAATAAAACCATCAATATATGTATATGCCGTGATTTAGCAGTCTTAGGGTCAATTTTACCAATCTCCGACTGTTAAAACCTTAACTATTTTAACATAGTGTTGAATATTCAAGAAATTTTAGTACTAGTGGCTCTTACTGTTCATGTTGGTACGTTATGGATAGTAATTTATATTATAGATATAAAACTATAATCATTATGTTGCCCTTTGGAGTTTTAATTACTCGCCTAAATAAATGAGTTCTCATTTCGCCATAGTGTGTGCTGTGTAATACATTGGATATTATTATTCCCAAAATGAATATTCGAAGTTTCGTTATCCTACCGCAGACATCATGGAATTAAAGATTGCGATTAGCATGGATGTGTAGTACGGACAGAGGCAAGTTCAACTATGATAGTTTGATTCCCATTTTCCCTGCATAGGTATCAATATGCAGTCATCTAAAATTTCAGCAAATGAGCAGTTTCAGGATTTTCAATTTTTATTTAATCACCATCCAATCCAAGTTACGGACCTCGTGAATAAAAATTTTTCATGCAAATTTCATCATGTTTAAATTTTGTCTATCTCCATTGAAGGAGCAGCATTCTTTAATATTTTCTGCACCCGCTGATTTCCATGTTGGTGTTTCAGTGTCCATATCAAACACACATCAATTTGGAATAATAATTCAAGTCTTTCATTGTAAACAACGTTGTAACAATTTTTCTTTATATTAAGATGAAGTAATATCAACAATGGGTCTCATCGTCTCATGTATTAGTGTTGAGCGTATTGGAAAAGGAAATGATCCTAAATGATCTCAGAGTCTTACTCTGAGTAAATTAAGTAAATAATGGTTCGGGTTGCAACATTGCAAAAAAATACAGATTGGTGCTCGATCTTTGTGAACCTAAAGCATCCCCAATTCAAGAGGGAATTCAACGTTATGAGCAACTAATGAGTGTATTTAGAGTGATATACTCTGCAGGGTTGACCAGAGTCTCTGAAAATTACAACTCCGAGTCTTGGCGCTCGAGTTCTTGGAAATTGCGACTCCGAGTCATCATGTAACAAGTCGCTCCACTGAAAGACTTTGAGTCTTTTGATTATTATTTTTTTTCCTATCAACAATAACTTATAGCGTATTTTTAAACATAGAAGATATTAAAAGCAAAATCTGTACTGTATTGCTAATTAAACTGACAGAAAAAAACGTTGAAAAAAAAAATACAAGAAACAAAAAAATTTACATTAAAAGACTTGTTTAAAATAGGGACTAGAAATCGCAAAAATTACGAGCCTCTAAAAAAAAAAGACTCATAGAGTCTCATTTCGAGTTGACTAAGAGTCTCCGACTCCTTTCAGCGTCTCTTTTCAGAGCAAATTCTGGTCAACCCCGCTTTTGGCTCACCAGTACCAGGTATTTTGATATGCCACATGCTACGTTTAATTGCTTCAAAATTTTTTGGTTTTCATGTACAAATAGATGCATAATCTTTTCAACGAGATCAAACAGAATCTCTGTAGTCTGTATATTACTAATTACAGCTATGTGAGATTTGGAGCACTATTCTTTTCTATACAATTTTGATCTAAGTCTTACAAACTACTAGTGCTACAACATAGTGTATTATACATGTATATACACTTGTATTTCATCTTGACTCTTGAGTAAATAAGCAGTGTTGTGAAGAGGCTATTGAAATAATCCTACCTGTATGTGTGCTATCATGTATAGAACATGAATATCCGATGTCTATCTTCAGTGCCCATTCGCGTAGTGGAGGTCAAAATATCTTTGTATCTTAACTAGATAACAAGGCACAAAAATTAATAGCACTTTCTTCGAAAAATAAGAGTAATTGTACAATTCCGATTAACTCTAACAAATCATAACTTTTGTAAGATAATCAAATTTCTTTCTCTGAATAAACAATATTTTTTCTCGAAAAATTGACCAATCGAGCTGAAATTTTTGAACGGTGATGAAAAATGAAATTTTAAAGAAGACTGGACTTATATTTTTTCAAAATTTTGATGTTTAAAATTTTATTTGATACCTATCAAACTGAAAACCATTCCACTATCTGTTGGACAAAGAATGATGTTCAGTTTTCAAGTTCAAAATAAATGTTGGAAATCAAAATTTCAAAAAGAGACTTGCGCTGTGTTTTTAAACATTTCATTTTCTTTCACTGTACAAAATTTCTGGTCGAACGGTCTATTTTTTGAGGAGAAATATTGTTTTTTCAGAGTGCAAGGAAAGAAATTCGAACATTTTACAAAAGATACCATGATACATATGTATGTTATCAAAAAATAGTTAAAATCTGAACATTATTTTTGATTACGCTTTTCATGACTATATATTGATGAATTAATCAAAACAGCACGATTAGTCGATTACCCTATTTCTTTGAGAAACGCGCAATTATTTTTTGTGCTTTGTTAACCAGTTAGGCTACTGTGCCATCCCTAGATCACACACTTGAATAATAAAGGAATAAATGTACATAGATGTACATGGTACTCAGTATTAATTTTTATTTGTTCATTATTTTTATAACAGTACAAGTTGCGACTGTGTTGTGGACAAAAATGGGCGGATCGATCAGTGCGGGCGCCGATAACGATGAAATGATTGATAATTTGATCAAGTCACGCTACATTAGAACAAATGTGGTGGAAAAAGTTTTTCGATCTGTCGATCGAGCTTTCTACTTTCTGGCTGAATTCCAGCATACTGCGTACAGAGATTTAGCATGGAAACAAGGAAACTTACACTTGTCAGCTCCTTGCATATATAGTGAGGTGCTTGAACACCTGAAGTTGGAACCAGGTCACAGCTTTCTGAATATTGGCTCTGGTACCGGCTATCTGAGTACGTTAGCCGGTTTGATATTAGGTGAGTTTATGAGCAACGCAGTATAGGTATACTTGATTAGGCGTGCATACTACATACTACTGTATCCATGTGGACATACTATAGTAGGTAGATAGCTAGGTGTAGGTATCAGGTAGTTAGTAGGTGTCTGTCGTAGTGTAACGTTGGAATTGTGTTTCAGGGCCGTATGGTAGCAACCATGGTATAGAAATTCACGCTGATGTTGTCGAATACGCTTATGAAAAATTGGAGCAGTTCAAGAAAACGTGTAGTGGCGTGGATGTCTTTGAATTTTGTGAACCTATATTTGTCGTGGGTATGTTTGAAAAAGGAAAACTTTTCGATAATTTTAAACTGTTACCAGTTGATTGAAATGTGTACCAAAATCCATGTACGCGTGTTTACTTTATACTACTGCGTTTCAGGGAATGCGTTCAATTTAAATCAAGACCGAAGGTACGATCGTATCTATTGCGGCGCGGCCTGCCCAGAAATCAACCAAGAACATATCAAAAAGTTTATGAAGGTTTGTCTCAGACTTCTGATTTGATTGCTTTTTTAGTTTCTTTGCTTCACGTTGGATATAAAATTTTCTTTTTACATTATTTTGTGTGTAGGTCGGTGGTATTCTGGTATTACCTTGCGAAGATGATTTATTGAAAGTAATCAGAACGTCTGAAGGAACATGGGAAGTAAGCTCTGTTTTACCAGTATCCTTTTCTACGCTGCAATTTCCTGATAAGAGCATTTCCTCCATCATTTCAATGCGTTAGTATTCCAAGTATCAATTAACATTGTCATTACGTAAATAAGCATGCGAATGTATCATTTTTTGTTTTACTTTTTTTCCCCCGTCGTATTTATAGCGGACCCTGAGCCTCTGCGATTACAAGAAATTTGCCGATCGGCGGTTAGATCATTGTTGCGAAGCCTTGTCGAAGCCGAAGAACCAGAACTGACTCAAAAACGTAAATTTAAACAGAAAAACACCTCACGCAAAATGTATCGTCAAGAAAATTGCGTCGTTGTACCGGTGTTTGAAGATGTGAATGGTGTTGAAAGCGCGTTTACAATTCACAGTTCGCGCTTCGATAACTTTCGTCCGGTTGCGTTCGAAAGACTCATCAGAAATTTAGCCAGAAATTATCAAAATTTAAATGACAATACGTATGATGTTGTCACGCATCCACATCCGGATTCTGTGAATGACGATTCAGATGTATCAACAAATTTTGAGCAGCGCGAAGATGAAGCTTCAGCCAATGGTGAGGAATTTGAAGTCCATCAAAAGAAGGATGATCTTAGCAATCCAAAAGAAGATTTTATTTTGTCAAATGCAGCGTCTGAAAATGATATAAAAGATTTACAATGCGGTGATCTGGCCATTAAAAATGACCTCAGTATTGGCCGTTGCAATACCAATTATGACGATACCATTGTCAATTGTCAGAAGGACAACAGCAACAGCGGTTATTGTTATGACAACATGTGCGCTGGTGTTGGCACTAGTAACTCGTATCAGAGTTGGGATAGTGGAGATGATAAAATGTTAGATAAAGATTGCTGCAGTAGTGCCTTCAATAATAATAGTAGTAACAATAATTGCATCAGCAACAATAATAGTAAAAAGGTTGGTATTTGCGACGATGTTAATAATAACGACAGGGGTAAAGATGACCATGTTAGTGTTGCTCAGGAATGCCATCAGTTTGAAGCAGAAGAACAGGAAACATTGCCCTCTGTCAAAAGTAGTAGCAAAATTTGTGGGACTGATTTGAACAGTACTTTGACAGACGTTACCAATGAAAGAACCTCCATCAGTGCCATACCGTCAAAATCACGCCAAATTGCCATAAAGCTTAGGAAAGGACGATTTGCTACCAAAATTAAAACTACCAAAAAACACTGTTCACTGCTCAGAAACGATTTGACTAATACATCGTGGAAGCAGGCATTAGATGAAAGTGAAGAATCAGTGAGTGATCATCAGCCAAAAAAGGTAAAGAAAAGAGAAAAGTTGGACAGTGGTATCAGTGAAGAAAGTGATGATGGTAAATTTTCTGTGAGTAATGAATCTTCTTTTGCCGAATCTACCAATAATGATCCAATGGAAATCGATAGCGACGAAGATTCTGACTTCACCGAAGATTTATCATGCGAAGACAATAGTTTAGATCTAGAACCAACCGATACAAAGAATTCTTCTTATAACGCAGTATCAATGAAGTATCGGATGTGCTTGGAAAAGAAAATTCAGTCTTTGCCCCTACCAAAAGCCATGAAATTCTATCTCAATTATGATAGAGATTTCCTGGTTTCTATTTCATAATTAGTAACATTTTATATTCTGATAGCTAAATGATACATCGCATCACATTTGGTGATTGATATAATGATTTTATCACTATACATATACTTTGTTCATTCAGGAAATTCCGAATTTCAGATCATTCAGTGTGGCTTGTATATTTCATTTTGAAACGAAGTTTTGGTAATTACGTAATACAGTCGATATTGCGAAATGAATTAGGTAGTAATGAGAAAAGAAACGATTAATTTATACGTTTCTGAAATATTTCATAATCATAGTTTCAGACAAAAACTCAAATTGATCAAATTTCCACTTTTCAATCTATATAGATACCGGCGCTATTGGTTTTTTTATAAACCGCGAATAAAGTGACTCCTGATGGAGTAGATTTTTTAAACCTGCATTGATTTGTATATATTCAGCTTGCTGTTTTACTGACAGACTTTTGTAATTAATAGCTTTTAAAATTAGATATGTTATAAGAATTGATTTAAATTTTTGCATTTACAAAATAATAACTGAATAAATCCATTTTCAACAGTTTTGATCAAGTTTTGTTCAAATTTATGTGGTAAAATCTTCTTGTGTGCAGTAATTTACCTTTAAAAGAGTTTTACTCATAAGGAAACATTCAGAAGTGCTGTCGGATTTTTCAGAATGCACAGTAGTAGAGTCTACCTACTGAGGTAATTCGCGTCGGACCGCGGACTACCTTTGATAAAGCGTTCAAAACTGGTATTTACAATGGTTGTTCGGAGCTGCATACACACTGTAGGCGATCAACGTTCGCGCCATACAACATTATTTTTCAGTTTTCATTTATTTTTTTTCTTTAGTAATCACAAGACATTACAACTGCTACGAATCATTTCTTTTACTTGTGGGATTAATTAATTGATCGATTATTTTATAATTCTATAATATGTATATTTTTCATCGGTGCGATTGATGAAAATATTACATTTATTCATTATTCGCGCATTTTTAACATTCAAAATTGAATTAAATTAAAATCAAATCATCAAAATATTATTGACTCGACATGAATTCAAACAAAAAACAACCGTTGCGAGTTAATTTCGAATTTCTAGTGTCAATATCTTTATTTGACCGACATAGTATATCAATATTTTAACTTTTAGAACATACAAGTTCGAAATAAATTCGCAATTGTGCGCGAAAAGAAACACATGAATTTTTTTATACGAGAAATGCAAGTTTTTTTCACACATTTCCATAAATGACGACATTTATGAAATTAATGTCAGCTACTTATTCTTGTTTTTAAGGCAGTATGTGATCATTTCAGACCTTGAATCATCACATAGGCGTAGAATATTTTTGAGAAATTATGCGGAAAATAGAGGGAAGCTGGCGGACTACCTCATAGACAATTCACACCAAAGTAGATTTCATGATGGTTTCATTGGACCATTTTCCATAAAAATTGAACCCGTGGTTCGCTTAAAATGAGGTACAAAGCAGACAGTTGTTTTTCTTTAAATTTATACAGAATCAACATTTTGTAGACTACCAGCCTGGTTTATGAGGTAGTCTGCCAGCTTTCCTCTTTATTCCGCATAATTTATCAAGAATATTCTACGCCTATGTGATGATTCAAGGTCTGAAATGATCACATACTGCCTTAAAAACAAGAATAAGTACCTGAAATTAATTTCATAAATGTCGTCATGTTGAGTCAACCTCGTTGTTCCAAGAATTATAACAATGGCCTAAGTATATTAAGTTGGATTTTTTTCTCATGAATATTTTCATCATTCATTTATATGAGCTCATCCTAAACCTGCGACCATGGTATTTGTATACATTTATAAACAGTCATTTTTTTGCAGTCCATCTAGGTACTTATTTGCATTTTTTTTTTCAAAATTTAGTTTTGCAACAGTTGTCAGCATATATGTATGCGCATGTAGAAGGTTTTGATCTTGATGGCTTTGATGCTATTAAAATATTGCATATTTTAATATTTTTAATATTTTGATGATTTGATTTTAATTTAATTCAATTTTGAATGTTAAAAATACGCGAATAATGAATAAATGTAATATTTTCATCAATCGCACCGATGAAAAATATACATATTATAGAATTATAAAATAATCGATCAATTAATTAATCCCACAAATAAAAGAAATAATTCGTAGCAGTTGAAATGTCTTTTGATTACTAAAGAAAAAAAATAAATAAAAACTGAAAAATAATGTTGTATGGCGCGAACGTTGATCGCCTACAGTGTGTATGCAGCTCCGAACAACCATTGTAAATACCAGTTTTGAACGCGTTATCAAAGGTAGTCCGCGGTCCGACGCGAATTACCTCAGTAGGTAGACTCTACTACTGTGCATTCTCAAGAATCCGACGGATTTCTTATCACCTTACATGATGATAATTATGTAAGTACACAAGAGTGTGCGTTATGTGTATGTGCACTGTACAATCATGATCTTTTAATTTTGCGTTAAGATTCGTTTTGCTTATACTTTTCATACTGTTTACAATAAGTGTAAGAATCTTATTCGTTTTTATTCTGGTACACTTTGTACAAAAAGGTGTAAGTAAATAAGTTATTCGTTTTGTTTAGTGTTCACTGGGTATAAACCCAGGTGTTATGAAGTGTATGCCTTTTTTACACCAGCTTTAGAACAAGTGTGAAAAGTGTTGTGTAAAACGTGTGCAAAGAGTGGCAAACGTGCTGTGTATTTCTTAGGTATAAACTAAGAATAGTGTTAATTATTTTAGCGAAACGAATAGAAACCAGAAGTGCAGGATTTTGTTTACGGTTGCGTTAATACACTCTGGTGATTGAATTCAATTTCATACACTTTTGTCAGTTTGGTCCATCCACTTCGTTTTGATTACACTTTTTATACTAATTTACTCAAAGTGGGCCGATTTATTGCTAAGGTCGTGATAAAATTTTGAACTGGATTTTTGGATTATTTGGATTCCGAGAAACATGTAACACTACTATAGTTTTGAAATTATTACTGCATATCCTGATCGTAATTAGTTGAACTGTTTGTTTTACAATTTTATCATACACGCATCCATTGCAAATCGATGGGGAAGTATTTAATTTTGTTCCAAACCAGTCCTATGATGTCCATATACTTACTATGTATGTACATTAGACTGTAAAATAAACGAGTCGTTACATGGAAATTTAAATTTGTGGCATGAGTAAATCTTATGGAGTTTTTGTTACTTCTCGTTGATTTTTGTCAATGTTTCTAAATTTATGCGAGACAATGTTCGGTTTCTCCCCTCAAATCTGGCATTTCTTTGAAGTTGACCATTTTGCTGTTCAAGTCAAAAAAGACATATGAATGGTGAAATTTCAGCAGTCTTTTATGAATTTGCGACTCGTTGCTTGCGACCTTATTTATTCTGAAATCTATCGTATCTTTAACGAATAATTCTCGAAATTACGGTCGAATAATTAAAATCTTTTGCCAACGTAAAGGTATTTGTAATGAAATGAGGAAAACGTTGCTGTATGAGCGTTTTTTACGTATCGTGTAATGAATTAATACATTATTTAACAAGTGAGATGAAGTGATTTTTGAAGAGTTTGAGGTGTTTCCCTCGCTATGCTCGTGAAATAGACCTCAAAATTTGTCGAAAATCACTTATCTCCCGTGGTAAATATGATATTTCTTTTCAACGAGGGAGATGAATGCTTCTATCTGCCTCTTACAAGGAAATTTGACATGTTCAGATTTTTCAAAAATTCATATTTCATTCCCACTGCCATGTACGTAGTTTGGACCCATGTAACCTTTCATCTCATTTTAGAGAGTACTATTTTTAGCTGTATTAATTTTTGTTAAAACTCAGAATTTGATTTTTTGAAAATATAATATTTTTATAATTGGTAACACTGTTAGTCGAAAAGCAAGCGTTTAATATCGGATGAACAGGATGAAGGCGATGGAATGGCATATATTACACTACTTATCTCATTGGGGGTAGTAAGTAGGCAAACTTTCAAATAGATCCATTTCTCAACCACAACCTACTCTTTGTCTGAGACCAGAACTGCTCCAGCTGGCTGCACTGATATCGGGCTCACATTAACATGTAATTAAATAGGATTTGTGTATTTTGTTGCAGTTTTTTGTAGATAAGTTTTGTCAAGCGATAAATGAGAATTTTGGTTGAAATAATTGTTCAAGAGAATGAAATGGTCTATCAGATGATGTATTTCATTTTTTATTTTATCTCATTGCGAGCTGGGAAACGAGGAACCCGGTTTTTTGAAAATTATAAGTATAAAATTCATTTGAATTATAGAAAACCATGTATAATTGGAAAGAGCATGAAAAATTCTACATTTTGTTTGTTGGGAGAACCGAATTAGGAATAATTGTTTTTAAAATATATTTGAATCAATACTTTTCGCTTTGTTATTTCAAAAACTATAATTGCTAACTTGATGCTTTCAACGAACAAAAGTTGGCATTTTTCATGCTCTTTCTAACGATATAACGTTTTTTATAATTAAAAATATTTTTACCTCTGTAATTTTCAAAAAATTGAAGACATCACATGAGGTTTTCACATTGTTTCCGTGTTTACCAGAGCTCAATAAAGTAAAATACAAAAGTAAATATACCATCAGCTAGATAATTTCATTCTTTCCGACATTTATTATTACTAAAATTTTCATTCATCTCCCAAAAAAAAAGTTATAACTAAAAAAGATGACAACTGCCATTACAGGGTGTGTTCTTTTGGGCCCAATAATGTTCAAAATGCGGCGCTGCCGTTAACAGCAGTTCTGGCCTAAACAATAGAGTACATCATGTCTCAACACTTCTTATTGTTCCCTTGTAAGCAAACAGCAAGAGAGACATGAAGTAGAATTTGATCTCTCCAGTTACAAAAAACAATTTTACAGAATTAGAAGGAGTAAAAGTGTTTTATTTGCTCTGATGATTAGAGCTGGGATTTCATAATATCAGCAGGTGGTGTTTTACTGCATTTTAAAATTATTTTTTCCAGTAGTATGTTCAATAGAATGAATTTCTTCTATGCATTGTAGTATCTATAGAAATATCTTGTTTCCTTGATATCATTCTCTTGCCCGTTTATTTTAAGTGGACGGAGAACTGATATAGGGAGTGAAGATATTTACAAAACTTATATCCGCACCAAATACTAATGCATTGTTTTAATTGTTGTATTTTTATTCCATGTTATAATTTACATCGCAGCGCTAAAATAATGTTGCTTTCAATCAACTTTTTAAATTATTAGTTCAGCGATTAGGCATGAGTTTTGTTTTTGCTGAGGTTTTGAAAAGAGTTGTGTAATTTTTATTGATTACATCATAGGAAGCACAAGTACATATGTATATCACTGAACACTAAACATCGTAGACCATTAAGGTGAGCAAAAAAACGTATGTTATATATCTTTTCTTTTTAGTTTTCGCAAGAACTCTTGAAAATCTAGATTCTGGACACATATTATGATATGAGTTATCATATTTTTCAAATTTGGTTAGTTTTTAATTATGATGGTTTTTCAATTTTCACAAAGCTACATAAGAAATGTTTTTCATCATTAAACTCTAAACATCTGTAATCATCAACCTAATGGTGTTTGTTGAACTTCAGTGTGTGGGGAATCCTGAAAGACAAGGTATTTGCTACGCCTTTGGAAACAATCAATGATTTGCAAGCTGCAATTAGGACAGAATGTGCCCTCATCAACAGTGACCATGCTCTCATAAGAGGAATGGTGAAAGCAAATAAGCGACGTTACCTGAAGTGCATTGAGATGGGAGGAGCTCACTTCGAACATTTATTGTAAAAAAGTATTGATATTTGTTGATTTTGAGGTGTAACTTTTTTATTTTTGTAATGAAAATTTGTTTTTTGCAAATCAGAATACTGACTTTTGCCCACCCCTGTATAAATATTCTGTAGCAGCTACAGTAAATCCCCAACACAGCAGAGGAAATTTATCTGTAAAAAGAAGCAGTCTCACACGTTTGCATAAAGTTTTTTGAAATCTTTTGGAAGTGCCATTGTGTTGTGATGTAAAGGGGGCACTCAAGTCATGCTCGATGCCTTCACTCACAATCAGGTCACTCATTTTTTGATTTACTAATTTGGTCCCATTATCCGACTGCAACACACAAATTCTATATTTATAATTGAATTGTGCTTTTATCCAGTTAAAATATTCTCCAAGACACTCATATACATCTGATTTTTTTTTAATCATGTAGCATTTTGTCAGCTTAGTGTAATCATCTACAATTGACAGGATGCACTTTCTTTGTTCTACAAGTATGGCCTGCATAATTGGCTCAAACAAATCACTATGAATATTATCAATCAGGTACTTATCCAATTGCATTTCTTATTTAATGATTTTTTACACAGTGTACAAATACCACACGAATCATTGTTAGGAAATTACACACTTTTTAATCCAATAGCACACAACTTTAGTTAGTGTAGATAAGGGGTGGAGATGTGACCGCATCTAATGTGCCACAAAACTCCTAGCTTTATCATACTGTGTGTATTATTTGAATTGTACTCACTGTTCAAATGCTTATTGACTACTATACTGATTTCATTCAAATTATGAATGTTTGAAGGGGTTCTGTATTCAATATCCAGAATCTCCCATTGAAGTTGGCTGCTACCTTCACAGTTCCATTGGGCCCAGAATAAACAAGCGCTTTAGCACCATCAAACAAGATGTTCAAGCCCTTCTCTACACACTTCCTAACAAACAAAAGATTTTTGCAGCATCAGGCCCACAAATAATGTTTTCAAGTTTTAAACAATTTCTGGTGGCACCAGCTTTGGAACAACCAGCCACACAAATATTGTCAACACACAAATTTGAAGCAGCACATGTAAAAGTATAGTTGCCTTCTCCTAATACATTCAAATATGTATTAGGATTTGAATTGGCACACAATAATTTACTTGAATTTTCTACAAAAGTATTCAAAACTATACAAACGTTAATTATGTGAATAGTAGCGGCTGAATCTATTGCAAAAGGTATACATATTATTAATTTTTTTACTTTCTATTGATTAGATTCACTCTTTATATCGTTGTATTGGTGAAGGATTTGCGCTGATTGGCTGATTAGCTGAGTTTCAATGATCTTTATGTGGACATTGATCAGGTAAATATTTGAAAAGTACTGGACTGTAGGATACAGATCATGGTACTTTGTACTGCTTGTTTTTCTGGAGCAATGACATTGCAAACCAAAAAAATAACTTTTTTTCAATAGTAATAATGTCATTATGGCATGAAGTGTTGATGTATCACGTGGCAATTCCTGGGGGGGGGGGAGAGAAAAAGACCAAGTATT
>FIZR01028556.1:0-21393 GCA_900060175.1 Ferrisia virgata | reverse complement strand
TTTTCATATAGTAGACACTAAGATATGCAATTTTCTTTATAACAATAGAAAAAAAATGGAAATCTGAAAGGCGGAGGACGTTCCTATTAAAATTAAGAGCTCATACGTGGAGAGAATTTTTTTGAGGTGTCTACCAATCAGTTTTTCAGGGTACGAAGTGAAAAAAAAAATTGGTTTTTTTGACCCACCCTAGTGGGTATCCTATTTCATACCTCTCCTATCAAATCAATAATAATTCGATTTCTTTCGATGCAGTATCGATGCAGTGCATAGAAGATACGTAAACTTATGCAAGAAAGGAATCATAAAATCCAACCAAAACCAGTCTCGTAGAATAGAGCACAAATAGCTAC
Source organism: Ferrisia virgata (assembly GCA_900060175.1). Lineage (NCBI taxonomy): Eukaryota > Metazoa > Arthropoda > Insecta > Hemiptera > Pseudococcidae > Ferrisia > Ferrisia virgata. Next base: position 21,040 of record FIZR01028556.1, on the reverse strand, counting down.
ATAATACGTGTGATTATGATTATAATGATGATGATGATGATGACGACAACAACAACGACAATGACAACAAGCGGCGATGACACGACAATAAAAAGTTCAACTTCGTAAAACAATTTATCGACAAATATACTGGCATCGTATTGTGTGTATGTGTATGTAGGTATACTACGTATACGATGTTACGGAGCTTTGAAAAGTTCATTTTATACGAACTGATCGTTAAAAAGATGATGGCAATATCGTCGGTATTAATGTTTGGTAGCACATTCGCCACTATAACCCCAGAATAAATCAGTGTTGTCGCAATCATCGAACAACGAACGTGACGCGCAATATGTAATAACGCCAAGTCGTATTCAGCTTATTATCGAGAATTCGTGGCGCGCTTCGAATATTAATATTCTTCATTGATAATAAATGGACTCCAATCTAAAATCAACAAACTGCCTTATAAATATAAATTTCCCTCAATGTTTCAACTTTATGGTCGTCGTATATAGTACACGTTGTCGTTTACTATACAACTAGATCCGTGGACCGTACTTTCGTCGCCCTGCACTTGATGGGTGTTTTGCCACAGCCACAAGCGATGATACTTCACCTCCATTCTGCTTCCGTCCACCTATATTTATCCTTATATGTATTCTTCGTCGGTATACTTCACTCTATATGGTTCAACATTCAACACTGTATCAACATCATCATCACCGTGGTGTACAAAACAAAAAAGAAAAATTATGCGCAAAATTTCGAGTCCACCAGCGACTACGACGAGCTCGAAGCTTATAATATTCTTAGGGTAGGTATACGAGATGAGAATATATTTCAATCAAGGTAATACGGTTATTACACGAAAGTGGATCGTAAAGCGTTAATAAACCGCGCTAATGGAATTTAAAACGATGTTTCATTCGCAAAATACGATCATCATTTTGAGTTTTAACACCCGTCCGCGTCTCGTCACCATTCTTTACTTACGTATTTCAAACGGTCGCATTGGTTCGTCCGCATATGACCACTTTACACCAACGTTACTCTTATGGCTATCTAGCTACCTCTATTTACATCCAGCGTAAAATGTGAATGTCGCTAGGGTCTAAAAAGGTTAATGCTCTGTAGGTACACGAAGAGCTTGATGCTCGTATGTGTTGTACAAATGTGTATTAAACTAGAAGCAAAATACTGCAAGTACCTGGTATAAGTATCAAACAACTGATGAATCCAAGACCGACAAATTTTGTCCGAGATCAAAAACTTTGGGCCATGAAAATTGCCTACCTATTCGATGGGTAAAGCAAATAAGATGAAGATGAGTATAGTGATGACGTTAGATTATAAACCAATACCTGGATCATCGACCACCAAGCATCAAGATGTGAGTTGCTGTACTCATATGGGACACCACCGCCGAGATATTAGAAGAAGACATAGAAAAATATATGGAATCATTCGACGAAGTTGAGATATTCATTTGCTACGATTCTGAGTTTGACGTTGCTGGAACTATTGCATGTTGGGAGTCTTTTTCTTTGTGCTGACTTGCAATATGTTTTCAAAGCGAATCATGCTTTCCAAACACACTTGAACATTATTTTTTGCTACTGTACATGGAAGTACTACTTACCAACTAAGGGCGCTATTCATCTCTGCAACTTGTACCCTGTCTGTGTATCAAAGGAACGAAGGTGTGATGTACGTAGCCAAGCTCATCGTGCTGCTGTTTAATGTACTAATTTAAGTCCTACCGGAGAATTTTTCGATAATCGAAGCTGGTAGCGAGATACTCTATAAGAAGAAAAAGAACCACAAATAATGAAAAAATTCAATTACAGTCTGTGTTCAATTTAAAGAGATCTCTGAGTTATTTGTAAACAATGCTCATTAACCAATAAGATTCTGAGAAAATTAATTTCAAGATATTCTATCGGTTAACGAGCATCGTTTATTGATAAGCCAGGGATCTTTTAGATTGAAAAGACTACAAGATGAATTCAAGTCTTATTAGAAAATGTTATAATGAAGTAGAAAGAGGAAAATTTTGTAAGTAGCAGTTTTTTTCATACTTTTCCGAAGAGGTTTTTCCACATATCGGAAGATACTACTCTAAGGAAAAAGGGAAAATAACTTTCGGTTATGATAGTTGAGTCATTGAGGCTCGCTGACAATCCCCCTCTGACATCATCCGATTCGTTGTTTAACATTTTTTATTTATTTTCAGAGTTTAAATTGGTTTTGTAATGTGGGCTCAAAGTTTTCTAAATTCCAACCAAATATTTATTAGATTTCAACTTTTTAGGTACCAATCTAATAACCACATTAAATTATTTAGCGTCAAAAGTGGTATAGGCTCGACGGGCTGTGAGAAATTCAAAAGCAGTTAAGCTATCCGTATGATTTCTTAAGACCACGTTTCACTAAATCGACTAATCTCTCGCAAGTGTCCCCCCCCCCCGCCACGGGGAATATTGTGAAATAAATTCTATAATATTCTGTTGATGATTTTCTATGTCATATTGTCAATAAAAACTAGTCTATTACACTCTATCGACTGACGGAGGATGAGAGAGGGACTATCAACAAAATTTATTTTGGGGTTCTAGAAGATCATCAAGATAATTTTTAGCCATGTCAGCTATTTATTTTTATTTTTTTCCCCGAACATTAAAGTTATTTACTCAACTCGATACCAACCAAAATCACTTCAGCTAGGTTAATCGGCTCAGTTTGGCGGGAGATTAGATATATATGAGGGGGATGAAATCGGTACAAAATTCAGCCATGCCCTAATTTGGGGGAGGGGTTGCTAAGGGGTCAAAAGCAAAAATATTGTCTCTTTTCAAGTCAATTGGTAGAGAATCAAAAGTTGTATAATATATCCAAAAATCAATCTCCTAAGTCAATTAGGAGGGGAAATATGGGGAGTATTCCACCTTTTTAACCTTGAAAAAGGACTGTTCCTCTCCTACCTTCCCCCGAATTCAGCTAGGCAGTTGAAATTTGGTATGTGCATCTAGTTAGGGCCCTAGTTGTGCCTATTGGAGGTCCCAACTTTTCAACACCATTGCACCCCTTCACAGCTTCAAAAAAGTGGTTTTTTAATCGGTTTTTCTTATTTTTCTCATTTTTTGAGTTTGTTTCTCATATAACCCCCCTCCATATTCAGCTACGGACTTGAAATGAGGTATGCATGTTTAATAGGGGGGGGGGTGTCCTAGATGTGCCTTTTAGGGGTCTCAACTTTTCGGCCCCATTTCACCTCTTCACAGCCCTAAATATGTAGTTTTTTGGCTATTTTTTCTCATTTTTTGAGTTTGTTCCTCGCATAACTCCCCTCCAAATTGGGCTAGGAAGTTGAAATTAGCCATGTACATGTAGTAGGGACCCTAGATGTGCCTCTTGGGTGATTCAACTTTTCAGTCTTATTACACCCTCTCACAGCTTGGAATATGTGATTTCTTAGTTAATTTTTCTAATTTTTAGAGTTTGTACCTCGCATCACTCCCCTCCAAATTGGGCTAGGAAGTTGAAATTAGGTGTATTCCGTCTGTAGGGACCCTTGATGTGGTTTCGATTTTTTAGCCTCATTGAACTGCTCCTTTTTGGCCGCGATGCTGATTAGGAATCGCGATGTTTTTTTTCAATTCTCATGATTGTAATATGTCCCGAAAATCAGGCTGAGAAAGCATAGCTTGTTACGGAGTAAAGCATACGTGAAAAGCGTTTATTTTCATATGTACATACAACCAGTTATACATGTGCGTAATGCGAGAGCAACTGGTACAATACGATACAATGACAATCCGATAATCATACATAGAGGGAGTGATTAGGTAAATGTAATACGCGCTTGCGCTACAAGCTAAGTGATGCTTTTTTGTTTCACTTAAGAATTCCACTTTGACAGCTACTAATGAATGAATGGCTCTAAAATTACATGCATTATCAGAGATTATAGTAAGAGGTACTACTCTTCTTGAGCAAAAACGAGTTAGACTGTCCAAAAGATTCACGCCAGATAGTAGCCAAATTAAGGATAATGGGGACTAGGAGGAAATCTATAATGACCTCCATTTCCACCTTCTGCAATCTTTACAGCCAAATATTACAGAAGAAACTTTTGACCTACCTTTACAAATCAAAAAACATTCTCTAAGTTTACCTAGCAAGTGAGTACTGCCTATATGATGGTTTTTTTTATGCAATCACTAATTAACGCCGTTAACAGAGGCCTTTTTCTAGGAAAATAAATGGGATACATGGTATCTCATGAGAATGAAGCATTTCGTAATCTTCCTCTGGACCCGATGATTCAAAACCCCACTCAAAAGGCATTCTAATACTTGATGCACTTTTGTATCAGTTAAATGTTCCAATGCTGGTGACCCAGCTATGGAGTTGAACTTTTCTTCCAGTTTTGGGATTAATGAAAAAAAAATTTTTATACACATAGCATAGCTGTAGGGGGAAAACGCAGTACATGATTTTTCTACTACTTATTCGTGCTATGGATAGGTATCTCATGTACGTGTACCTCTACCCTTGCTACTCGCGTACTATGGTATAGTACGTTTGTACTTTATAAAATCAGACACAAACGAAACAGGTAATAATAGAAAATTCCTTTGAACTTTTCATAAAGTCGTCGAAATTTTCACAAAATACTATAGAAGACTGTACATTGCGTATACGGTTTACTTATTTCTTGGTAAGCTTTGTAATCACAACAAGTACCTAAACGTTTGTTTTACATTACCAGCGTGTTCTTCTTCTTAATCGTTACAAAACAACGTATTTGCGCTAATTACAAGTATTACTTATCTAGACATTTTGGCGAGATTAAAAATGTTTCGCTTTGTGGTGAAAAATTAATGTTTTGGAAATTTTGACGTGAAAGATATCCATTCACGTAGAAGCTTTAGGTATTTAATGAAGAACCGAGTATAAAGTAGTAGTTTTACAGTTGATTATGTAAGTACGACCGACGTTCTATGTTGTATAGGGGTTAGATGTTGGAATACAATTTTTGCAACGAGTATTTGTACGAATACTTTTAGCTAGTCTTGGTGATCCTTATGTAAGTACGTTTACTATATAGTGACACGAGTAATCTTCTTGGATAGTTTTGTCAAGTTTTTCGAGTTATATACGTTTGGGGGGTAATGGCTCGTGTTCGGTACACAGTACTACAGATATCGGGGTGGTTCGATTTTAAAAGTTTTTACAAAGAATTTGTGTTCATTTTGGTTAGTACTCAAAATTTAAGTACAAGTGAATAATGTTGACCTGTGTTCGATTCACCCCTAGTTCGTGTGTTCTAAGAGTTGAAAGGAAGGATATTAAGTATGATGTAAATGAAAAAATTCAATTTTCATCGAATCACTGCTGGTTTGATGATTTAGCCGGGGGGTGTTTAACGACTCTGTTGACTAATTACATCTAATTTACCCAAAACATCGAGCTTTTTTTCCAAAATTCCAAAAAAGCTAAAGTGACTCATACTGTTAGTGAAAACCGAGTTATTACAGACTATCAACCTGAAACGGTTGACCAGCGGGGTGTTGACGAAATTCGTTTTAGAGTCCTAGAAGACCATTGAGACCGTTCATGATAATGTCAAGTACTTGTTCCTTTATGTTATTTGATCAAAAATTTTTTCCCCGAAGACTGGAATCGTTTGCTCGCCTCGATACCGACAAAAATCGGTCAAATTTGGGCTGTAGTCATGAATTGGCGGCGAATTCGATATTTTCAGGCGAGGGTGAACTTGGGGTCAAAATTCAGTTATTCTCAAATTTTAAAGAGACAGGGTGCTGATAGGCAAAAAATCATAAAAATTGTTCTTTTTTCTGCCAATCGATGGAGAACCAATAGTTGTATTACAAACCCAAAAAATCTTCCTCCCAGATGAATTATGAGGCGACATATGGGATGTTTTCACCTTTTTGACCTGGATACGAGATTTTTACTCCCCATCTTTCCTCTAAATTAAACCAGGAAGTAGAGAAATTTGATATGCAGATTTAGTTGGTAGAGGTACCATAGATGTGCTTTTTGGAAAATTTGACTTTTCAGATCCATAGCACTCCCTCCCAGCCGCGAAAAAGTGGTTTTTTTTTGGGAGAGTTTCCAAGAGTCACTCCAAAAGGTAAAGCTAAATCGATCTTAGTGCTGAACAAATTTTGTTAGACACCCTGTTTTTTTTTTTTTTTTTTTTTTTTTTTTTTTTTTTTTTTTTTTTTTGAAAGGCATAAGCTATAAAATTTACCTTCCCCCTGAAGGACCAATAAATTACACCTTTTTTCAAACGCTCCTCTGTGAGGGCCACTCTCTTTTTTTCAAGTACTTGTATCTTCTCTACTATTGCTTTTATTGAAAAATTTCTCAAATAAAATTTGTTGATTAGAAGATCAAAAATATTTTTAGTCAGTAGCAAAATTTTGATTCGACCACACCTTCAGAAGCAATTGCAAGAATAGCGCGAGAAAATAGCCAAAGAATTGTATAGTATTTACATTTTTTCATGTAAATGACCAAATACGTAACAGTACCCGTCTTCGAGGAGGGGGGGGGGGAGTAGAGTAGAGGCGAGATTAGGAAAGAAGGATTTGTTGAAATTTTTTTTCTAAAATACATTCAAAAATTTCATTGCACCAGCGAAGTAAGGGCAAAAATTTTGCAAAATTTTGAAAGCTGAAATTTCGATCCTCCACTGAAACGTGACCTTGAAAAAATGTGTATACGTTCGCAGGGCATATCCTAGGTTCTACTGCGATGTCAATGTTGTTAAATTTTTGGACGTACACATTTCAGTCGATGGGGTGGGGTGGAGGGGGATTTCAACTTTGTACATCTAAACAGAATTTTAGGTCAAAAAAATTTCCCTCATTCTATCCATCTCACTCAGAAAATTAAAAAAAAACACATTTTCATGGAAGAAATTTCATATTTAACGCTATTGGAGCAAAAATTGATTTTAATCTAAATAAGTATTAAGAGTAAAGATTTGTCTAACAACATGATTTCTTTCAAATATGTTTACCTCTTGGAAAAGGTGAAATTGACACAAGAAAACCTTAAATCGTTGTAGGTGTGAACCTAGGTGAAGGGGCGGGGGTACATGAATTTTTGTTGTAATTTGGAAGGCAGTGGAGACATGTTGGAGTTGGGAATCAGAAAGTGAGTTGAGTTTAATCTGAGTGGTGTCGAGCTGGTAGTAGGGTTAAAAATCAATGTACCACTTGCTATTAAAATTTTTTTTCATGATTTTTTTCATTTTCGTTTGAACTTCGGGGCCTTATTAAAAAAATAAGCTTATATTCAAACTCAGCATCCTCGAATTATTAAGAATCGATTGGTTTTTTCAATTTTTCCATACTTTTGAATTTTAATAGTGTTGAGTTGGTGGTGAGGGAGGCGGGTTGCTGATGTGAGGTTAGAAAAGTGGCCAGGACTCAAACTCAGCGTTCTAGAATAAGTAAGAATCGATAAGTCACTTCGCTTTTCCCATTTTTTTTGTATTTTTCTCAAAATTCAAAACCCTTTTGGGGGGATTGGAATAGACATAAAAAGTCTTTCTGAAATTTTTTTCAGATTATGAAGTGAGAACTTTAGTATTTCAATAATTTACAGTGACGTAAAACCGGGAAAGGAAAATTCAAGATTCAGTGCTTAAAAAAAAGCCAAAATGACAAATTTTGGTCTCCAACTTTCAAAATTTTGTAAAATTTTTGTCTTTGCTTCGCTCGTGTAATGTAATTTTTATATATATTTTGGAAAAAAATTCCAGCAAATCCTTCTTCCTTCCACCCCTTTCCCCGCCCTTGAAGACGGGTATTATTACGCCTTTGGTCAATTACATCATAAAATGTAATACTGTACAATTCCTCGGCTCTTCCCACTCGCCATTCTTGCAATCGCCACTGCAGGAATAGTTGGATTGAAATTTTGCTAATGACTAAAAATATTCGTAACTTTCTAATCTACAAATTTTGTTTGAAAATTTTTTTGATAAAAGCGATAGAAGAGGAGATAGGAGTATTTTGAAAAAAGGCTCTGGGCCTTACGTAGGGCGAATGTTTGCTAAAGGTGTAATTTAAGTAGAATTTCATGCTAGTACAATGTGGATCATTAATCTTGTCTTTGATTGTACATGATACATATGTACACGCAGTGTAAAAAGGTATCCACATTACTGAGGCAAGAGGGGAGCTGATAGGACGAGGGTTGCGGTACAATCCAGAATAAATCTGGTACCAACGATTGGCATCAATTCCAATAGATTAGCATTAATTTTGGTCTCATTAAGGTGGTGTAGAGGCTCGCATGTCTATAGCTCCCTCAAAAGTAATCCATAATATCTTGGGAAGGGGAGCAGCCTAAACGACGGGGTTTGCGACAAAATCCAGCTCAAACGTACCACAAACGAATGACACCCATTTCAACTTCATCGACCAAAGTAAAAAGTTGGCATGTCTATAGTCCCCCCCCCCCCCGAACTAATGCTCAATATCTGGGGAAGAGGAGCAGCCCAAACAAGGGGAGGGGTTTGCGGCACAATCCAGCACAAACGAGTAGCACCTTTTTGAAGCGGATCCGCGATGGTGGAGTGTTGGGTACATGCACTTTTCGGCCAGCTGAAAAAATTGTATAGCGTAGCTGAAATTTTTAGACCATTATTTTCAGGTCATTTTGCCACTATTGTAACCACACCGTTTGCAGATTTCCAAGAAAACAGAATTCAGCTCACCTTTATGCCTGTACGCAGCTTCTCATGTGCTGAAAAAAAGGGATGAAATGTTGGTTACAATTGCGTTGCATGAAAGTCAATTTGGCCATTCCAAAAAAAATTATCGTTTCGCTTCCTTAAAGGTCGCAATCTTTTTCTTATTATAACTACCTCATGTACCGCTTAAGATTCCGTCGTTCTTTACTTATTGCAAAGAAGAGCGAATTATTTAATTAACTTCGAATTTCATTCGTCAAAACGGAACGCTCGAATATTTCGTATTTATAAATCGCTCGAAGACGTTTGTCGTTGGAATTCGGTTTTCGGTCGAAGACGTACTTTCGATTATAATTTATGATCTCGGGAATAAAACTACTTACTCTTCGCTCTGGTATACGTCGCGTTAAAATTTGATTGAAAATTTAAGCTTTTCCGTTATCATTGGTTTTTCACGAACAAAAAGAACGTAGGAATTCCGGCCGAGCCTAGCTTTACCCTTCGTCGACTGTCTCTTCATCTTCCGCATCACGTTTCCCTATCGTCTGGTCCGTGATATTCGAATTGAATTTGATAATCTTTGCTCGTTCGTATATAATACCAACTTTGTCTTTAGGAAATTAGGTATTATCAAAAGAATAACTTTTTTAATCGCGAAAATATTTTTTGCGCAGTTTGAATAATTTGAGGAGAAAACTTAAAGAGTCGAAAGTTAATTTCAATCAGGATTAAGAAATTTCTTCTCAATTACCGTTTATTTAATTTAATATCTTCTTCTTCGACGTAGTCGTAGTCGTCGTTGTCGTGGAAAGTTTACGTAGAAAAAATAAGAAGGAATAAAAAACGTAGTCGTGGGAGGGCAGATACAGTTGGATATAAAATGAAGATAGTGCGCGCGCGAGAGAACAGAAAAAGAGAGAGAGAGAGAAAAAAAAAGAAAAACGAATATCGCAGATTAAGTTTTAATGAGTTTGGAAACAAGTTTTAAGTCGCACGTAATTAAATCTCATCTCAGCTACACTTTGCTCGGTTTTATTTTCATTTTCGGTGGCGATCTGACGAAAATTAAAGATAATAGTTTACATTATATACGTACGTGTATGTGTATGTGTATTCGCTTGATGTATGTGTGTGTGTGTACTCAGACTCACGGAGGGGTATATTCGTCGTTTACTTGTACGTGTATATATTATTATATTCGCAAAGGTACTAAAAAGAGACAGGTCGTAAACTTAAATAAAACCTTTGAGAATTCGCGCATCGAGCAGCTTAAAACGATTCCTTTGATGTTATGTTATGACGTTGGCATGCGCATCATAACACCGCAGGCAATTCGAAAGTAGATAGGTAAAGGTGCATAGGTAGGTACACACGTCTACGTACTCGTTCTAATATTTTGTGTATACGTTCGTCGGCGTGCTGTATGTATAAGATCAACATCGCCTTTATAATACACGTATTCTATGTATATCTATATACACCACCATCCATACACGCGCCTTTAATATTTACGACCAAATTAAATTACTATTAGCCGTTTCCTAATTAACCATAATGGCGAAAAATGTTACCAACGTTGTAAGATGTTCGCCTTTACGCGACTGCAAGCATAACGTTAACAATTTCGTGAAATATTCAGTACGAACGTAGCTCTAACCGACGATATAACCGCGTGCTCATTGGCGCAGCATGCGAGAAAATTTACTCGTATTTAACTTTTTGCCCTATGCTCTCCTGTCAGACGGCGCCGTGCCATCGCCATCGACGTACCTGCCTTGGCATACGTTGCCATTCCAACGACGACGTCGTAGATACAATTAGCCTAAGTCGAGATCTGAGAAATGATGTAATTATCATCGCCGATGGTTCCCCCTTATTCTCTTCCTTTAGTTCCGGATACTTGTCTATGTGTGTATATTTGTACAGACTACAGAGCTAGTTTACTTATGTATTGTGATGATGGTAAGGTATGTACATTACAGCAGAAGGGTAGCTTTTAGTTGATATATTCACCTGTAATATTATTATTCTCGTATAATACAACCATTTAAAAAACTTTACTCACCGAGTAAAAACGTTTTGCTAATAAAACTCGACGTACGGTAATAACATAAGTACTAAAAAGCCACGGCTTAATTAAGCCATCGTATAATGCGAATGGAAGTACCTACATTGAGCGTACTTTTCGCAGTATAATGAGCTAACAAAACTAAATCGGGTAATTGCCACAGTTGCACATCTACCCTATGTGGATGTGCTGACAAAAATACAATAATAATTTAACATTAGCTTATATTTCATTCTGTATGGTGATGGTCTAAGATAAATGAATATACTGTCACCTGTATAAGGTTTACTTTTATTTCACAAATTATCTAACCCAGTGGGGGGGGGGGAATTAAAGTTTTTACAAATACTTGTATAATTGAATATTAGCATTGAAAGATATTTAATAGCGCCATTTTGGAAAGATCAGTGGGCAGATTTTATGGCCTGGAATAGCACCAGTTCTCCCCATTGCACTCTTTGCCTGTCGTAAGAGGTGACTTGAAGAGAACCACCCCTGGTCCATAGTAACGTACTGTTAATATTTCTGTAATTCACTCTTTACATATCAACACGCACAAACAGTTCAGATTTCTTCACACCAAGAGGATAAACTAACTACCACTGAAGGACTTGCCAACCCACAGTGGTCATTTTTGCAAGAAACACCTAATGAGTGCGATAAATTTAAACGGACCCGAGTTTCAGTGCCTCTTAATCGGGGCAGGGGTGCTACTAAGAATATAAATTTTGCGAAGACTATCAGCAAGACAGGCACGTAGAATGTACGTGGCCTGAAGACCACAGGTAAGTTGGTTGTAGTTGAAAATGAAATGAAAAGAGTAGGGCTGCTGATATTAAGGATCAGTCAAACCCACTGGAATACCATTGGCAAATTTACATCAGGTGAGGGAAACTTCGTCATTTCGTCAGGAAAAAGAGGCCTCAGAGGAGTGGCAATCATAGTAGATGGTTAGGTGCAAAGGCCATTAACGATCAAATGGCAGTTGTCAGGATTGATGCAGCTTCCATCCACCATAAGTGTCATCCAAGCATATGCCCCAACCAAGGCAGCACCAAATGAAGAAATTGAAGAATTCTACAGTGTCCTTTAAGAAACACTGGCTTCACTACCAAGAAGCGACATAACACTGGTACTAGTAGACTTCATCGCCAAAGTTGGCAAGACTGATAGTAGTGATGCTTTCTATGGAGTAGTTGGTAGCCATGGTCTAAGAACAAGGAATGAACGCGGAGATAGGCTTCTCCAGTTTTTTGTGGAACAGCAACTCGTGCTGGCGAATACCTTGTTCTAGCAACATAATCGCAGACTATACATGTGGAAGTTGTGTGATGGTCACACTCGTAATGAAATTGACTACGTTCTAGGGCAGAAAAGATGGAAATCGTCTATCATTAGGGCCAAAACATATCCAGGAGCTGATGAGGCATCAGATCATCAACTTCTGGTGGTGGGAGTAAGACTGCGAATCCGCTGGAAAAGGCCAAAGAAGAGAGCACGGACTTTTCTCATCAATGCTGAATTGAAGAATGTGGCTGCTAGGGTAAATATCACGTGTCCAGATACGAATGACCCAAATACCATGTGGAAAGATATCAAAACCGAGATTACTCGGGCACGTGAGTCAGTTATTAAGGAAAGAGAATGCGTGTCAGAGAAAAAGCAGCCATGGATGACAGAGGACACCCTGTGGATTACAGAGCAGCATAGGCAAGCGAAATGCCATGGTAACAACGAAGAATATAGGCGACTGATCAGAGCAGTCCAGCAATGTTGTCGTAGAGACAAAGAAGCCTACCTTAACTAATCCTGCAATGAAATACAGGAACACACAGACCGCAATGAGACAAGTGCAGTATACAAGAAAATACGTCAGATCGTTAGAGATTTTAAACCTAGAACTTGTGAGATCAAGAAAGATGACGGCACAGTTGTGTGGGATTCTAAAGAAATCCTGGACGGCTGAAAAACATACTGCGAGCGGTTGTACCAAGACAGTAGAATGCCAGAAATAAACCAACAGGTGCATACGGTCGAAGTGACAGGTGAAGATGAGCCAAACATTCTACTTGATGAAGTAGGGGAACCGGTGAATTTGACCTTAAATCAATTTTATGATTTTGAATTGCTGTTTATGAAAAATTTTACGTAATTTATCCTGTTCTTTTTTTTAGAGCCATGTTCTACTATTTAGGAAATTAAACTTATGCAGTCATGAAATCCCAAAGTTAGAAAAAAGTATGGCATTTGAGTGTCAGTGTGAAAGAATTGTCTACTTGAAGAAAAAATATAAAAAAGCAAAAATGTTTGTCTTTTGATGCTTACAAAATTTTTTTGAATCTTTTTTCAGATTTTTCATTGTAACCAATTTATGCCCAGAGAAGGTCGCGATTTCGATCAGAGCCCCTCCCCCCGTCAACATTGAGAAAATGTGTTGTTCTTGTATGTTTTCTTATTTTACATGGTAGTGTAGAATATTATGCAAAATGACCATTATTTTTTTGAAAAGTATTTCTGTCGATGGGAAATTAACAGAAATGACTTACCTATTTCCACATTTCCTAGCGCCCCTTTCCCCCTCTCCTTAGAATAATTTCTCAAGAGAAAACGTCAAAGAAGTAAAAATGTTTGTCTTTTGGTGCTCTACAACTTTGATTTAAATATTTTTGTTTCAGGTGCGTTATTTGAGAAGTCATTGCTTGAAAACCAAAATTTGCCCCGCCTAACCTCCCCCCCCCCCATGATGCAAAATATGCATAGAATTTAACGAAGTACGGGAATATTGAAATACATACTCTTGAGTACCAATTTACGAAATTTCAGCTTTCCTTAAATTTTGATGGGTAAGGGCGATTTTTCAGCTAAGAAGCCCATAGTAGTGGTGTAGTGCGATTGTGTGAAAAAAATTGTTAATCATTTTCCATTATTTACTAATTTTTTTCGCTTATTTTACTGGACTGCACTTTAAGCCCCAAAACCCTGTTGTAATATTTGGTACTCACATAAGTAGCATCTAATGCTTGTTTGAGTATCAAAAAACGACCTTAAAATGAAATTCAGCTAGTGTCACTTCACCAAGTACTGTCTTTATGAATACGGTCCTTAGTGGTCGTATCAACTTATTTATTTATGTGCGGTGTACTTGCTTGTATGATCGTTTTCTGATGAAAAATAAAATTGAATACGAAGTAAGAAAAAAAAATCTACTTTCAACTGGTACGAGCGTTATTTTCAAATCACTCGTGTAAGATTCGATTGGCAAAAGGACGAAAGAGAACGTATTCGTATAGGCATAGCACAAAAGGGTTATAGGTGTATAGGATCAAAAGCTCGATGACGGTTTTATTAGGGCTTGTCGCGTTTAAAACGTAGAAGAACATCCTCTCAAGACGCCCAATTTAATGATGTCACATTTCCTTCTCGGAAAATACCTTTTTCCGGCTTTTATGTCGCAAAGCAAATAATAACGCTTAATGGTATCAGCAAAGGGGGTAGAGACGTACGCTAGAGAAAAAGCTACAATTCCATTAACGCGTTATCTCTGCCCGGATAACCCGTTTTTTTCTTTTTCTTTCTCTCTCTCTCTTTATTTTTTTTTTTTTAGAAAACTTGTTAAAAATTGAAAACTTTATAATTGGAATTTTCTGGGAAGAGAATGAAGATGAGAGGGGGAGAGAGAGAGAGAGAAAGAAAGAAAGAATAACGAAGATGCTTCATTTTCGAAAAAAAGAAAAATTTCCTTTACATTGTAGCTAGCTTGCTAGGTAGGTATAAGGTACTAGGTAGATAGGTACAGACTACAGAAGCAGAGACAAAATATTCAACCTTACTTTACTATCATTTTCCTGCTTCGACTGGTTGTTTGTTTTTAATAAGTTGCTTTTAAAAGTATATGGGTAAGATTATACGAAGCAACGTTAAATTATAACCTGAAATTAAGACCGTCGATATTTTATACGGTGCGTCTACCTACCTCTATCGCTTCATTATTTCGCAATAATCATCTTCGCTTTCGCAAAAACCAAACAAGCCTTCATACGTTAAACTTTTGTATAGAATTTACGATACGATTAAGGGGAATCAAAGCACCGCACCTTCTCCCCCTTGTGCCAGTCCCGTCACCAAGTTTCTTCCGCGTACAACCATTTAATGGATTTCCTAGTATATACAGTATATATGTATATATGTACACGTACCTATACTTATGTGGAAAAAATCTTGCTATCTTACTCTCTTTATCTTAAACTTGGCGAAATACTTCGACATAAATGTCGAGAACATGTAAAGCTGAAAATCTTAAACGTTCCACATCTGCCTACAAAATCCATCCATTCCGTATAAATCGTATACTTACTTGTTACAAATATGTACTATAGATTGAGATACGTATAGGCCTACACAAAACGTACCGTAGTAAGTTATACGATACTAAAAGACTTACTATGTTTAACGCTGTAAATTAACACTTTGAAAACTCGCTGTTGCTGTAACTTTTTCAATTAACGAGATAACACCTCGAAGATGATCTACTTAATCAAAATATAAATTTACTAGGTAACAAAAAGCTTTTATACAGTTTGAAATATTCTTCCGGATTCAGGTTACTAGTTTGGAAAAATTCAAACTATTAGGGTTTGTCGAAATACCTTATGAGAAAAATAATAGGGACGAGATCTGTTCAATTTTGATTTAGTGTTGCAATTTTCTTAGGAGTTCGCTACATCTCATTCTTTTAACCTGATTTATGTACCATGTCATATTGTCAATAAAACTAGACCATTATAGACTATCGATTTATGGTGGATGAAAATAGTAGTATCAACGAAATCCCAGTTCAGGGTGCTAGAAGACTATATTTAGACCATTTTTGGTCATGTCCACGAATTTATTCTTTTTACTTTTTCGCCCCAAAATTAAAAATTATTCCATCATCAGCAGGTCTCAGTCGCTTACGACCATATTGCACTTGGAAGTGCGTGCCATCTACCTATCACAATCCCGTGACTGTGAAGTAGCTCTTACTACAGAGCCCATTCGCGCTTTGTTGATGTCAGACCACCTGGTCGAAGATCTTCCTCTTCCTCTTTTACCAGGAACCTTACCAAAAGGAATGTCTTTTTTGAGATTTCCGACTTCTCTCCTAGTCACATGTCCAGAATACCCTAGAATATGTTTCTCGCATAAAAAACTTAGCCTGACTGGCTCCTGTATTTCGTTGACGATTAAAATGTTGGTTTGTCGCACAATCCAAGGTATTCATCCTTCGCCAGACCCACATCTCAAAGGCGTCGATTCTTTTATTATCTGTCTTCAACGTCTATGGTTCCACGGCATGCAGGAAAACAGAAAAAACAAGTGACTGTATAAGTTTTTTCCTTGTCTTTTTGGAAATCTTGTTATTACATGTCACATTACGCAGTCTAGGGTCATAGCCGATTTGCTCAGAGCGACTCGGCGCCATATTTCTGCCGACGAGCCTCCATATGCTTCGATGATGGAGCCTAAATATACGAGAGCGTTCGCCTTTTCGTATTCGCTCAGAATTGTAGAAACTGGAGGACACTTGGTCCGATCCACTACCATGACTTTCGTTATTGATGTGTTAATACGAAGTCCAAGTTTTTTGCTGGCTATCTTGACCAGGTTGACGAGCTCCGCAATTTCCTTTTCATCCAAAGCAATCAAGGTGGTATCATCTCCGTATCGCAGATTAGAAATTCTTCTTCCTTCGATGGAAATACCACCAGTCCTATGTTCCAGAGCCTCGCGAATTATATGCTCACCATAGATGTTGAACAGCTGCAGGGACAATATGCATCCTTGACGCACCCCCTGCTCCGCTTGAGATGCTTCAGAGTCTTCACCATCAACTCTCACCACCATAGAATTGAACTCATATAGGGACTCCCCTAAATCTTTTATATGAACATAGATTCCCACAGTTGATCGTCATCATTAGATGATATTAGTGGACCATCAACAGTGTGATGTCATCAGTGGACTGCCATCAGTGAATGGACTTTGATGGCCTGGAATGACATCAATGGACTTATGGAGGATTGATTGATTTTATGGTTATAAGTTGAAAATTCAAAGAGAGTCTGCACTCTTGTGCGGCTTAACTACTGTTTGTGTTTTAGGCTTGGGCACATTTTCTGCCCTTATTTGTAATTGCTGCTGGGCATCAGTCAGTTTTTTGGACTCAGCTTCAATGAGAAGGCTTTCGGTTTTATTTGTGAGGTCTTTTATTCTTTTCACGCTTTCTTCCAAAGTTTTTTTGTCACTAGAAATATTTTCATTCATGGCTTCAACTCCCTGAAATATTTCCAACTGTTTATCAGATAGAATCCATCATGGGCTATATATTAGTGAGGGTTTGAGAAACAGTCATCACACCATGTTCTTTTAGTTGATCAATGAGTGCTGCCCAGTTATCAGAGTTCTAATGGTTTAGTCATTTCATTGATAAATCCTTGTTTATCGTCTGCCGAGATGTTGGGAATAGATTGTATGATTGTTGAATAATCCTCTATTAGACTCTTATTCATGCATTGAGTTTTTTTTTTTTTTAGTTCAACCAAAGATGGAATGTTCAAAGGTCTTTCTTTGATCAATCTCATTGGGCTCTGAGTCAAATCATCATCATCATCCTCATCCTCGTTTCTCTCTCTGATTGGGACATGGCCTTCTTCAAAAGAGATTGTAGACTTTTAGAATGGTGTCTGGTCAGCCATTCATAGTGCTTCTGGTATTCAAGAGAGACAGCCCTTATATGGAAGGTATCAATTCCTGACATATTCTGCCTGGTTATAACAACAACAGCTTTCTGTTGCTCAGCTATCAAGTTGGCGTTTTGGATATCTGATTTGCGCACAATTCCGTCTTCCTTTGGGTCAGATCCCACATCTAGAATTGTAACTATACAGGTGGACGTTTGATGCAATGTTTCTCTTAAATTGAAAATCTCTTCGTCAACGTCTCTTTTTGTTATTTTCAGTGCCGACTTGGTAACTTCAAAAAACTCTTGTTGCAGTTCGTTGAGACCTCGTGTTGTTGGTGAGGGTAAATTTAAATTTATCAAATTTTCTATACGTCTAGGAAGCTGAGCAAATGCGTTATCCTTATACTCATCTTGGTGTTCCTTAGATTTTTGAATATTCTTGCAAAACGAAGCTTCTAAATTACTCGCCATACTGTATAGAAAGTGATTTTTTAAATATAATGCTGACTGCAGTCGAGGCCTCATGCGTCATCTTGAAGAAGAATGCTGATATTGCTGAATGAATGATTTCTCAGATTGGTCCCAGCCCCCCCCCCCCTTATTAATATAATTATAAAATAATTCCTTGTGATCTTCACAGTAGTTAACATTGGAAAGAGAACGCCTCCATGAATAAAGAATATGTATCATTCTCCTTAAACTTGAGAAACTGATAAAGGCCTAGCTTGATTGCGAGTATATTCTTGTTACTAGCCGTACTACGGATAAGTATAACATTTCGCAGTTTGTTATACACATCCCGTCTCCTTCCCGCATTCTTGCCAGCTTCATTGTACTCTCGCCAAAGTAAATATTCAAACAGGTTGTTGTAATTCTTTGAAAGTTTGCCAATATATTAGGAAAAAGGAACGGTAATTCTCGACAAAAGGCGCCAATATTAATAACAGTCTTTTACACGAGGCTTTTTGTGAATCTATTCTTCGCAGCAACAATAAAGAAAGGTTAAATTAGAAATCTTGAGTCGAAAGCCAACCCACAAAGGAATGAATTACATCGAACTTCATGAACTGGCGTAAATCATCGAGATGTGATGAATTATTACACTTTACGTTTAGTATTGTATGTAGTTTTTAATCACCGTACTTTGTTCGTAATGCGAACATATGTAAGTTTAGTACTTTTAATACGTGCTCAGATGTTGGTAATTTTCGTAATACTGATCGTCAAAATTTTGTTCATTTGTAAGCTTGCTTGTTTCATTTTGAAACCAAATGATATGCAAAAACGTAAGAATTAAGATTATTGAACCTAACTGGAACATTTTGCTGCATATTGATAATGCATGTGATTTTCAAATGCAATGTTCTACTACAGCTACATGCTAAATTTTAAAGCTCGATTTGGTTGGGAGAACTGATGTCAGGGCCAAATCATCTATTGTAATCTTTAGGGTGGCGAAATATCAACAAAATCCGTTTTGGGGCCCTAGAAGACCATTAAGACAATTTTTAACCATGTCAGATATTCATTTTTATTTTTTTCCTCCGAACATTATAATCGTTTACTCTGCTCGATACTGACCAAAATCGCTCCAATTTGGTCAATCGACTCAGTTTGACGGTGGATTAGATATACCTGAGGGGTAGATGACCTTGGGTCAAAATTCAGTTTTGCTCCATTTTGGGGAATGAGCGCTGAGGGGGCCCAAAAGGCAAAAATTGTCCCTTTTTGAGCCAATTGATAGTGAAGCAAATGTATTATGTATCCAAAAATTAACCTCTCAAGTCAACTAGGACAGGAGATATGAGTTTTTTCCTCCTATTTGAACCTGAAAAAGGGCTATTCCTCCCCTATCACCTCGCCAAATTGAGTCAGGAAGTTAAAATTTGGTATGTACCTTCAGTTTGGGGTCCCTAGATGTGTCTTTTGGAGGTCCCGACTTTTTAGCTCCATTGCGCACGCTTACAGCCCCAAAAAAGTAGTTTTTTGATCGAGTTTTCTCATTTTTTGATTTTTTCGAATTTGTTCCTCACATAACTCCCCTCCGAATGGAGCTAGGAACCTGAAATGATGGTCGTTTTTATTTTATTTTTTTTGAGTACATTCCTCGCATAACTCCCCTCAAAATTGAACTAGAAAGTTGAAATTCGGTATGTACATTTAGTAGCGGCCCTAGACGTGCCTTTTGGGGATCTCGACTTTTCAGCCTAACTGCACCCTCTGATTTTTGTCATTCTGTCGATGATTTTAGAATAAAAATCGAATATGTTGATTAACGTAGGACTATCAACTCGAGAAAACACTGGAGGAATAAACATACATTTTCCTTCGTAATGTTCGGAAACGGAGTTTGTCAAATCAAGAAAGTCGTATTATTATCCTATTTGTCATTAATGACGAATTTGAATTAATACGTTATCTTTATGGGTAATGGGCTTCGTCGAATAATAGTTCGGGCATTTTAGCTCAAAAATCACCTAAACTCGGATCAAAATTCAACCGAAAGCAGAAATTTCGTATTAAGGTACTGTGAAGTATTTATTTCAATATTCCTGAACTTTCTTTAAATCTAAGAAAATTTTGAGTCCTTTTTGAGGGGCAAGGGGCTAAAAAGTTTAGTTTTTGACAATTACTTCCCAGATAACGCACGTATGGAAAAAATGTTTAGACAAAAATCGAGCCTTTTTAATTCTGTGACTGTTTTCCCCACGAGAGGTCATAATTAGGAGCTAAGACGTCCAGAAATGAATCATTTTTGAAAATCTCGCAATCGATGCAGATGATTTTCTAAGATCTGCTTAATTCACTTTTAAGAGCATTTTTCCTGCGTAGCACTTCTCACTATTATGTAAAATGAGAAAAATGCAAGACCATTTTCTCGAAGTGGAGGGCTGGAGTCACCGATAAAAAAGTTGCAACTTTCTCAAGGTGTGTGTCTGTTATGTTGAAAAATTCAAAAAGTTGGTTCAGACAAACTTTGTGGAGCGTTGTAATAAGGGTAGTGCAATTATACCGATTGGCGTTATCGCAAATCGAGTGGAGGGGATCCGGCACTAGGATTGTAACGCGTAATTGTACCAGTTTTATTCCATCATTTTATTCTTCGTACAGTCAGTTTTTTCATTTTGTTTTGTATACCTGTAACCTTACTTTAGTTGTTACTCATTTTTTATATTAAAGTTTTTCTTATTTCGACCCTTAAAGGCAGTCCTGTTTTTAATTGTTTTGTTTCAACACCCAGATCCAGGAAGTACTGAGATAAGTATTCAAGTCGTAATATTTAAATCGCGTTTTTTATTGAATAATGTCTATGTGTACATGTGTACACATGGACGGATAGGGATCCTGTAAGGATTCAAATGATGGCATTTTAGCCATCATTTCCTTGTAGAAGTACTGCCATCTGGTAGTATGAGAACACACCCGCACCCTGAGATCACTAAATTAGTCCCTTCAAAATTTAAAGTGTTCCATACGATGACCAGATAGGCATTTTCAGGCCAATATCCAAAATTATAAAAACGATCCA
>FIZR01028553.1:0-11140 GCA_900060175.1 Ferrisia virgata | reverse complement strand
AGTGTAAACGGCGATATTTTTATTTCCATAGATAAAATGATGAAATTTTTCAACCACAAAGCAAATTGCCAGGAATTCCTTTTCGATTTGGGCATATAACGTTTCAGTTATCAGAATTACGTATTTATTAATGTTGATGCACAGATAATCATATAACATAGAACATACAAAGGCACAGATGATATATTTAACAATGATATGCAACAAGAATCATAAATTAATTTATACTTTGACACTGGTTAAATTTAACCAGAGTCAAAGTCTACCATTGACTAGTAAACCGATGACGATTCAACCAAGAAATGCACAATTAAACATCTGCCATTTTGCTCAAAATTTTGACTTACAATCGTAAAATCAATCCAGAATCAAGGTCAACTGTTTATGGGTCAACTTTAAGCATCTTCAATTTTCCTCAAAATTCCAACTTAAAATCATAAAATCAATCCTTTGTATAATGCTTTGACTGATGTCATTCCAGGCCACCAAAATCCGTCCACTGATGCCGTTCAATGATTATGCTCAACTGTTGAAGGACTTTTGTACAATGCGCTATTAAACATCTTTCATCGTTAATGTCTGACACTGCCAAAAATGGTCTCATTGACCTTCTACGACCCCAAAACAAATTTTGTTTAGACTTCTCCTTCCATTCACTGTACATCGATAGTCCGTAATAGCCAGATTTTTCACTGACAACATGGTATAGAAAATCAAGCTAACAAACAGGATCAAGAACAAAAAAGCAATTATAATTTTACGATCTAAGCACACGTTAAGGCGTAAAATCGTAAAATTTTCGCATATGAGATAGTATGTATAGTAAATTTTTAGGAGCCTAATAAATCACCAGTGTTCACAAGCTTTCCTCATCTATGTATTTGTGTACTTATGCTATATACACTGTGTGTGGGTACATTACCTACCTAACTACCTATATATAGATACTTACGTACAAACTGAAATGTTCGTGGTCTTTCTCCTACTCGACATTATGTGCCCTGTGTGCGTTTCATCGTGTACGTACCTAGACTACCTACTACCCAGACGTACTTATACAAGATTCTCACTACGTTTGTATTTGTGACGAAAAATGAAACCTGAAAATTTCAAATAGTGTGCAACGCGAATTCCGCAATTTATGCACACTATACAGCATCGCACTAGCAAACGAATCGGTCAAAAGGAAAATTTTCAATTACGAATTTCTAATCATCTAGCATCGGATTACTTCGTCGAGTTGGTCGTGTACAGCTAGGCAACGCTTTTCGACAATCCTCTCTCTATTTTTAATTAAGCAAAAACATACGTACAATTAATTCAACGAATACCACCACGTATACCTACGCTCCAAAGTATGCAATATGGATTTGTAATTCTTTAGTATACGATTTACAGCACCTAACCCCATCTATTTATAGGTATATATATACATATAATATGTACTAGGTAGATAGATAGCTCTACCTATATACGTTATTGTGGTGTAGATTTAAACAACGAGAGTTTCATTTTTATCTTACTTCTTTCCACTAAAATTTCTTTAAGCGTTACTTTTTCTCGCATATTTTTAATTATACGATGCGATGTTTTCGAGTACTTATTTTACCCTCGTATACCTCGCACTTACCATTCGTTAATACGTGCATGTGTAATTATGTACGAAGCGTACTTTAGCAAAGTTTTTTATTCTCCATATTCTACCTATATTTACACATTCGTCGGTTGTTGAAAATTTTCCATCTTTGCTATGATATTCATTCCACATCATTCTTACTTTCTACAAGCTTCGTATAGTAACGATGCCAGTTTATTATTCTCTCAATTTCTAAAATGTTTTATTCATAATACGACAGAACGACAAATCGTTGAGATAAAAGTCGAATAACATAAGTATAAGTCGTCTGGTTGTATAATTTTCATTTTCGCAGCAACTGGTTGCATTCGAAAACAAAACAACCAACAACAACAACGTTGTAACGACTTTAATGGTATTTGCCGACGTATTGTCGTAAGCTTGAGAATAAAATTTCAGTCTCAGCGTTGGCTGCTTTGCCATTCGAGTGAATACACATATCTACTTTACTTATATACTTAAGTGGTTATTTAAATCCCTTCGAGGAAATATACTTTATACATATATACTCACTTACTCAACCTCGCACGTCTCCTTTTCCGAATCAATTTTCACACTTTTTGCTATATTCCAAGTCGAGTCGATGTAGTATGCAGTACGCGGTGCACTTTGTAAACGTATAAATAGATTAGATAGGATATATCTACGTATAGTCGACGAAGTAGCTTTAGGTACTCGCGTATGTACCTTTTAAAAAAGCTCTATACTTGGAAAAGAAATACGTAGGTACGTATGTACTATGTACCGACGACTTATGAGTGTTTTTGCGTTTTATTTACGAAGCAATTGACGCTGCTGTTGGTATCGATGTAGTAGCACTTTATCTAATTTTCATGTAATAAATGTGTATACCGTAAGTATACTTTGTAAATGCTGCGAAATTAATTCGTTTTTTTTTTTCTAACTGGTTTGACTTTTTTTTTCTTGTTTCAGGTGAGTGAATGTTTGACTTTCGTTTATTTACCAGCTAACATCGTGTTTACCGTAAGTTTGGCTGAATTGAATACGTTTATAGGTACGCTTGTCACTTTCGCTGTATCGAAATGTAAGCATCAGATATTGTGCTCTCTACATTGTGCCCAAGTTAAGAATACTGATGCTGGAACTTACCACAAGTACAATGAGAGAACAGATTTCGATTGTAAAGCAAATGAGTCTTTATGAGAAAAGACTACTGCAGTAGTTTGTACGCAATAGAATAAGACGAATCTGTTTTTGTCAATGAAAACCGAGCTATTACAGTTCATCAAGCAGACCATTAACACCATTTTTGGCCATGTCAGAAATTTTTTTCCGCTTTTTTGCTCGAAGACTAAAATCATTTACTTTATACCGACCAAAATCGCTCCAACTGAATCAATTGGCTCAGTTTAATGGCGGATCAGATATGTATGAGTGAAGACGACCTTGGGTCAAAATTCAGTTATGTCCAAATTTAAGGGAGGGCGTGCAATTTTTCCTTTTTGAGTCAATCGATAGAGAATCCAACGTTGTATAACATTACTAAAAATTAGCCTCTTGGGCCAATTAGGAGGGGAGGGGGATACGAGCGTTTTCGTCCTCTTGACTTTGAAAAAGGGCTATTCCTCCCTTCACATTTGGCTAGAAAGTTGACATTTATTAATTAGATTTAGTATAAATTCTAAATGTGCCTTTTGGTGTTGTCGACTTTTTAGCTTCATTGCAACCTCCTCCTCCCCCGTCACCCTTACCATTGATTACAATTTTTCAATTCACATAAAAATACTATTTCACTAAAATCAGGCTAAAAAAGCATAGGTTATTTGATTTTTTTAATTTTTCAAATTTCTTTCATCTTTTTTATTATTTAATTTTTTTAATTGAATTTTTTTTTTTATTTCCTTCCTTCAAAACTCAAAATTATTTGTTCGGCTCGATAAGAATCAAAATTGCATGAATTTGTGCAGAATGTTTACTTTGACGACGGATTTGATATTTTTGAGTTGGAAAGACTTTAGATCAGAATTCAGTTATGCCCAAATTCAGGGGAGGGGTACTGATAGGATGAAATGGCAAAAATTAATGGTTTTTAAATCAAACAGTAGAGAATGAATAGTTACACAAACCATCCTGATTCTATAGGTATAAAGAACATGTTCGTGTTAGGCTTACTCACCTGGATGTATCAAAGAATAGCAAATGGTCGATTTCAGGCAACTTGAGACCTATTTGATTTGATTGAATAACAATTGAAAATAAAATAGTTTCCTAGGTCAATTAAAAGAAGAGATTAGAGATATCGCTTTTTCCTTTATTTTTGAGCTAGAAAAAATCGCTGTCCCAAGCATATCTTCCTCTTCCTCATCTTGAGTTGGTGAGTTGAAATTTGGCATGTAGATTTAGTAGAGGTTCTACATGTGGATTTTTAATGTTTCAAAGCTTCGGCACTGTTTCATTCCATTACTGCACTGAAAAAGTGGTTTTTAGCAGTTTTTCTTATTTATTGGGTTTGTCTCCCCCTTATTTCCCTCGCCAATTGAGCTAGGAACTTGGAAGGTTGAAATTTGGCATGCCCTTCCAAATGTTCTTTTCTAGATTTATAATATTCACTTCACTATCTACCCCTAACAAACTTAATAAACTGTTTTTCAGGCGCCCTAAAAAATTACTTCAGAGGGGAGGAGGAAGTAAATCGAAATATCAAGCTTGAATCATTGCTATAAAAACTTTTCAATGTCGCATCAACGCTGTTACAACATTTCTGCAATGTTTCAGCAACACTGTATCAACATTTCTGCAATAATATGGTTACATTGTTGCAACATTCTAAAAGTGTAGCAGCCACATAGCGATAACATTTCTGCTATACTGTAGCAACATTGTTATAAAATTTCTACAAAACTGTTGTATCATTGTTATAAAGTTTTTGCAATTTTATAGCATAATTTTTGCAAAGATGTTACAGTTTGGCGGCAGAATGTAATACTGCAACCTCATTGTTGCAAAGCTCCAAAAGTGTTTTTCATAGCATTGCTAGAATATTTCTGCAGTGTTGTAGAAACATTGTTATTAAGTATCTGCAATGCTGCAGTAACATCAATATTAGGTTTCTGCAATACTGTTGTAGCATTGTTACAATGTTCTTGCAATGTTGCAATATGATTTTTGCAAATGTTCCAAAATAAGACTTCTAATTTGTCGCAGCAATCCTTTCACAACAATAGCTCTGCAATATTGGAGAAATGTATTTGTATTGTTTTTGCAATGTTTCAACACAATTATAAAGCTTCTGCAGTGTTACAATAGAGTTGTCATAAAATTTTTACAATGCTACAGAAAAATTGTTGCGGATTTGTGTCAAGTTGTAGCGACATCGCTGCAACATTTGTAAAATGCTAACTACTGAATAACTTTGAGGCATTACAGCAGTAGAATTTTTACAAAAGATTTATCACATCATTATTGCAACGTTTCAAACATTTCTAGTTGTATGTCATAAAATGTTTATCATTACTAAAATACTTTAAGGAAACGGTTAAATTAATAAAAACACTATGCCAATGTAATATTGCATAAATTCATTCCAGTGTCATATCACAACAATTGTTTATGACTGCATTTTGTTATAGAATTTATCAGGCCCACAAAACATATACATTACACAAATGTCGCTTTTACCACTCTTCAACTTATTATACCTTTAAATTTAAAATCATGAATGAAATTGAATTGAAAAATAAGACCACTACCCACTTATGCGTACAGAAATATACAACACACACACACTCCACACACTAGAAATGATACGTGATTACTTCATTTAGTCGGTCGACTCTTTCACTCCAGCCATGTTCAGTTCTATCTAGTAAGTTAGGTGTAGGTACCGTCTAAAAGTCAACGCAATTAAATATTGATACACTTCCAAGAAAGAACCCTATAATCATATTAACTTGACCAAGAACTTCGTACAGTAGCGAATAAGGCCTTGAAAAAATCCCAACTTCTATTCGCCAACAAAATACTAAATTCCATTTGACCTATTTTCGTAGAGAAAAAAAGTAAAATAAAAAGACGAAAAAGCTAAAGAAAATAGAGAAGAAGGAGAAAAAAGTTTAAAAGCACGTTAATGAAAATTCTTCGAAATAATCTTACTAGGATAAGGGTCTTTTTATAAAATTTACACACCATTAAAAAAATATTCGGCGTGCAATTACCATTAAACAGAACGACATTATCCGAAGACCAATTATAAAATTACACGCAATATTACACCGGCTTATATTCTTTTCGCTTTTCATATTTCCCTTTCAAAAGCAACGCACAATCAAAAAGTACTGACGCACTTCCGGAGTAATTTCGCCTTTATATGTACCTATAACGAAGTAATATCACATAGCACATCTTATTGTCGAAATTTGGTGCTCGAGGTACACTCTAGCATTGTAATTAAACAGCACCTTGTTAATAAACTGATGGTGTACACTATGCAGCCCGAAAATAATTGTAAATTTATGCATATTATAAAGTTTAGATGTAAAAGTAGGTACCTATTACCTACTAACTAATAGTGGGCAGGAATAAATATGTTGTATAAAGAAACCCATAACAGAATGTGAAAATTTCAAGATACACTGATGGCTGTTTATTACATGATTGTAACACTAAAACTACTCGGGTGGTGTTGGGTAGAAATAATGTGTCCTGGTAGAATGAGCTGAAGTGGTGAGATGAGGAAAGAATAGTGACATTTTGTGTTGGGATCTTGTTTATGCGTTTGTTTATATTGTGTAGTACAAACCTATCTAGATCTGAATTCATACCACGCATACATATTTCACAAAATTGAAAGCATCAAAAGAAAAAGATAAATTTAGTACCGAATTCAAGACTTTGTTGAGTTACAAGCAGCTTGAGTAGGTAATTACTTGACAAATTCATAATTATCACTGAACTTTGACATCAGGCTTACCTTTTTGGTTCTCAGTTTGTCGAAATTTCTAAACAATTACCACTGGTCAATGTATTCACGAGAGTTCCATTTAAATTTTTCTTTTTGGAATTTTAGTCACTTGGGCAGTTTTTCTGATGCACATCAATAGGTTTATACTACGGGAAAAAAGGGATCGAGCCAAGTATCGCCAAGCTGCCAGTACGTTGTAGCACCGATGAATTTTTGCTTCGTAAATGGGAGTTTCTATGATTTTCTACTCTTCTTGTTTTGCTACTACAAGGGACAGTAATTATGTTCACTTTCTTCGCATCTACCTCCAAAAACAACTAACTATTATGTCCCATTTAATTCACACTTTTAGTGTTGGTTGGCTCCAAGAGGGTAAATTTGGTCTAAACTTCATCATCACTTTCCAGTCTGCCGAAGATGGATTTTCTAGTCTTTTCCACGTTTATATCCTCACACTCCGAATTACAGGCCACTTCATTCATGTGTTCATCACTTCTTGAAATGATCCAACTTCAGGGGCCTGAAGTGACTCCAGAATCGGAGTCGATACGTTTCAGACTGACTCCGGAGTTGGAGTATCAAAATTCAGGTCTGTAAAATTCTGACTCTGAAGTCAGAATGGAGTCAAGAGTCAAGGTATGAGAATGACTTCGGAGTCACGTCACAGTCCTTCAGTTGATTCCAGAGCCAAATGCACGGAATTGGAGTCGAAATGAAGTTGGGGTTGGTATGGAGTTAGCTTTTTGACTGATTTTGGTCCTTGTCAGAGTCAAAATGATTCAAACTCCAGCCCAACTCCGGAGTCAAGCCTTAGTTAGAGTCTATGAATTTCAGGCTCACTCCGGAGTTGAGGTATCAGAATTCAGGCCTGTATAATTATGACTCCACGGAGTCAGTAGTAAAATTTTAGTTATGAAAACTGAATCCTTCGTCAACTCTGGAGTTAAGGTATCAAATATAATTGTCAGTAAAATCACGACTCCGGAGTCAGATGAAGTCAAGAGTCAAAGTTCATGAATGGCTTCAGAGTCAATAGTCGAAATCGGAGTCAAATTTCGTCATGACTCCAGAGTCTAGTGTTCGGAATAAGAGTCAAATTTTTCCAGTACTTCGAAATTAAGGTGGAGTTGGAGTCAATTTTTTTGCTGGTTCTGGGTCGCTGCCTAAATTTTCCGATTATTTTTGACTCACACAGTCGCAGATGACATAAAATTACAAAAAATTTTGGCATTTTGATTCACAATGAACACAGAAACTGCGTGGTTCAATCTAATTGGTTTTTCATTTTGAGGATTAAAATGTATAAAAGAGGCCATGTAAGAAAATACCGAAAGTAAGACAGTAATATGACGAGTGGGGTTTAGTTTTAGGATTGAAGAGGAGGAAAAATTCCTTCAATCTTTAGGTCGGTGAATTTTTGAAGAAAACCTCCCTTCCAAGATGAAATACAATATTATAGCTGTTTATGAACAATTGAACTCCTGCTATTCCACAATTATCTCCTCCTATAAACATATGAGTGGCTTGAATGCACATATATAATTAGCGTTCAAATTATGATTCAACTACTCACCAGTTATCAGCAGTGTTACAAAAAGTTTTTCACTATTAATCAAAACTTTTCCATTCTAATGAGATACTTTTAATACTCTTAGAAGAAGTGTGTCACAAAAATGTACATTAAGTTCACACTACTTATAAATTATGTGTTTAGTGAAGTAGTACACTATGTTTCAGAATTAAGTGTAAATCTTCAGTAGTATTAACTAACAGTCTGAAGCAAATTTCAACCCTATTGAAGTTATACCAATACTAATACCTACTACTACTAGATGGTGTGATTACTGAGTTGTAAAGTAACTTTTCTAGTAACGTAGATGGCTCAGTGATTTTTCACTATTCAAGATTACACAGTCTAGTAGTATTAGTAAATTACTACTAGCAAAACCGGTGATTTTTTAATATGTGGTACGCCAGTGCGGTTTTTTTATATAAATTAAACAATAGTGAACTTGACTGAAGAATGTGTGCAGTACGTAAGATAAGATTTCCTCTATACATAAAATATTCGAAATCCAACAAAGCTGACCAGTGGTTAAATTTGTGTTCATAAGATTTTCTCAAACGTGAACATTGAACACGTACCTATCTACATATTTCTACAAAACATTTGACATGGCAGAGATGTAAGGTAAGACACATAGAAGAAAACGCTGTCGTTTTTCGTCTTTACAATGCAACGAATCGTCAGTTCGTTCATCTGACCGATGAAAAGTTACAATTCCTATAGCATTTCGCTAGTGATAACTTTATACAAAGTAATAATATGCTGAAGTAAAGTCCTGTAACTGGAATAAAACGAGTTATTAACATGTATTCGGGCAAATTTCAACGTTAAAATGTCACACAGAAGCTGGAATTAACCGTTAGTTGAGTTTCTGAGCGTTACCATAATACAAACTGAACTGAAATTAGATTCCAAAGTAGTCACATGGTGTAAGATTGTTCGTGTAAAAGATGGAAGTCTGTAATATGTAATACGATTCTTCTAAAGATTAAATAATTATTCGTACTTATGATCGTGTAATACCTCCGAATAGATAACCTGCACATATAGGCTAAATTCGCATAATTATTCTCAAATTGGATTAATTTTTAGCAGAAAGCAAATGAAAATACGTTGACGTGATATTGATAGGAAAATATCCTAACACCTTGTCTTTTAGTAATAATTCGCTTTTTTATTGACATCCTATTGACACTAATAGGTATACTTAATGCGGTGAAAATCGATTCTTTTTTTTTCCTTTTTTCAATATCACAACCTTATATTACGTAAAAACGTAGGTATATAGGTAGATATAATACATTCGTCGTTCACGTGTCAATCAAATGAAAAAAAAAAAAACGATGAAACGAAACAAAACGAAACAAATCATAGCACAAATCGTTATCGACATGACGAATAATTCGCGGGATATAAATTAGGTTTCGACTCGACGATGGATGAGAAAATGTAAAATAAAACGCAACCTTTTTTCCTTTTTTGACACAAAGAAAATGAAAATGAGTGAAAAAAAAAAAGATTTGAAGAAATAAAATAAGTTAACATTGTCATATTGTCAAAACAACAGAACAGAGCAGCAACGCAACGTAACGCAACCATCGAATTAAAAAAAAAAAAAAAATCGTTCCATTATTGTGCATAAAATTAAAAGATGAAAGCGCCTGGGAAAATTTTCACCAACGAGTTATGCGAGGAAGGGATCTGAAAATGCATAGTCGTCAATTATCGTAAACGCTAAACCGAATGAAATTACAAGGAAAGACAGACACACAGAGAGAAGCGCTCCAAAACAGGCAGAGAGAGATAGAGAGAGAGAGAGAGAGAGAGAGTTGAACAAAAAAAATCCCTCTATAACGGTACTTTGGCCATATCGTATCCAGCACAGTTAAAAGGTTAATGGAGGAATTCGATGAATTTTTGCGTACGCCAACGCCAACGTTACACGCACACACCCTTACGTAATAACGCCATCGTCGTCGTTGCGCTTACCAAGAACGAGATGGCATTTTAATAAAAGGATCCGACTTAATGGAATTACAAGCCTCGACGCTAAAACATCTCTCCCTACTCTTTCACCTTGTCATCTCCATAAACCGCAAAAGAATGCAATAATCATTTTTCCCATCATGTTCTCCTTCTACTTCTTCTTGTCCTTCTTGTTCATCTTCATCTTCGTGTACTGCAGGGTATCTATCTATATCTACCTAGGTTAAATTTCGTTTCGCAGACATCTTTTTGCACTGTGACGCGACCGACCGGTACGCAATTTTCTTTTATTTCCATTCGCCATTCACCACGACGAATGGAAAAAAATTACCTGCAAATGAGGTAAACTGCACGGCGCGTAACCATGCAAAATTTTCATCGTTTTTATCCCATTATACGAATACGTGCACCACTGTATACACCTACCTATTCACCGCCTATACTTTGGCTATTCGCTTAACAGCAGCATTTTTACCAATTCGTTCGAAAGAATAAAAAAATTTAATTTCGAACGAGATGAAATTTTATGGCCGTTTTTCGTTTACCGCAGATACAACCAACGCAACGCAACAATACGATGAGGAATTTTTCGAAACCTCGAAAAGTAAGTATACCCTAGACCTACCTTCGTGTACTTATACGCAGATTTGGCGCACTGCACTGTTTGATAGAATATCTCCTTTTAAACGAATTTAATACGTACTTTATCGTAGCACAGGTCTTTTGAATAATACTTCTATGCTTTCACTAATTTTACAATCCAAATTTTCTATACAATAGTTTTATTTTTCAACGATTTACAACTTTCTTTGCCAATACCATGATTCGAGGTTGGTATTTCTTGTATTTATATTTTAGTCACAAGGTAAACTAACGGAATTTCAAAGTAAATTAAACGAATACAGTAGTGATGTTAAAGTATCGCAAAAATTTGGTAATCGAATAGTATCGATACTTTTGAGAGAGGTATTCGATATATATCGATACTGGTATCGATACTTACGATATCTCCCATTGCATATTTTTTTTA